>APFE030283608.1:90930-107419 GCA_000404065.3 Pinus taeda | reverse complement strand
CCCCCCCACCCATTTCTTTGGAATTTATTAATATCTGATTAATAAATAAACCAAGCGCCGAAACAATTAACCCGAAAACCTAAAGTTCCAACCCACCCGCGCTGTGAAATATTAAAGGTTTATCGCGCGCGCACTTTAACTAAACCCCGTGCTGTTCCTCCTACCGTCCACCGTCGGATCGCCTCCTCCAGATCTGACGGCTATTATGCATATCGGGTGCCCTCTTGTGTGGGTATGTTAGCACCCGATGTCCGACAGTTTTACCGTCATACACCGGGACAGCTGACGGCTTCCCATTGCATCGGGCCGCCCTTGACAGAAACCGCCTCCGTACCAAAGGCGGGCCGATGAACTCCAAAACCGCCCTTCCCCTCGCATGACAGGAGCGCCGCGCCATCCCACCACGTCGGCTCCACCTCACCCCTTCCTGCCCGCGCCTGGCCCACGTCACCTGCCACTGTGTCCCGCCACGTCACCACCCCATCGTACTGCCATGTCACCCTGCTGACGTCACATCCGTACCAGAGGACCCCACTGCTGACGTCATGTTGACATCATCCGCCGTACCGCTGACGTCATGCTAACATCAGTAGCGAAAAAAATGGAAAAAAACGTGCAAGCGCAAAAATCAAGCTTCGGAGCTCCGGAATGAAAAACAGAGGTAGTTTTCGATGCGCGATTAGCACTAATCGCGCATCGCTATGGAAAATGGGCCATATTGGAGAATCTTTAGGGAACCTTTTGATTCCTCGACCCTTTTTGCATCGAAAATGGCAGAAAAAGCCCGATTTTTCCAATTTAAACGTATCTGAAGGCAGAGAGAGACCCAGTTCAAAGGTTAAAGAGTATCAGAGAAGATGTGGAGATAAAAACCATGTCAAAGAGTATCAGAGTAGCGGAAAAGTGTATCAGAGGAGATTTTCTCAGGGCTCGAGGCAAATGAAGCATTAAAAGGAAAACCCTAAAAGTCAAGGAGCAGTTAAGGAACCATTCAAAGCTCACCAGCATAGATGACTGCACATTAAACTCACAGAAGATCAGTGGACCAGAACTCAATGCACAGTTATTACAGAACCACTGCACCAAGCCACTGAGGACACCACATTAACTCATTTTTGATCCTGTTGTCACTGGCACAGCCCAAAGCAGATTTACTTTCATTTAATTCCAGCATAAGTTAGGTTTAGAAAGATTTTCTCCTGCAGACCTGTTTAGGTCGGTTGTAATAAATAACTTTAGATATTTTGCTTATATATACCACCCTAAAAAATGGAGTAGGGGTTGGTTGGTTGTTTGATCTTTGTTAGTTTGATAGTTTGCTTGAGTAGAGACTCGCACTGTAAATGTGATACTTTCTATAATCAAAGACTGCTGAAATGCATGGATTCTGAAACTATCTGCTGTGTTTAATTGGCCGAGGAGTAACTATGGAATTCCTATGCTTCTACATGATTCAATAAGTGTTTCCTTAACTCTGTTTAGTCTTTCATGTTTGTTTTATCACAAATCCACCATCTAAAATTGCAGAAAAGAAGAATAGTTTAGGATTTTCTTGGATGCACCCTAGGCTCAATTTTTGCAATTTCTTCACGTTTTCTTCAGGAATAGTTATGAACATGCACACTTAGATGATCTTGTTTACGTTGTTTCTTTCACATATGAATGTTAGTTTAAGAATTATTAACTGCTCCTAGATAACCATTCATTCACCTCTCCTCCCTGTTAGTTGATGAAAGATTCTTGACTGCCTTTCATCAAAATTGGTATTGTTTCATGTGTAGCTATCCCGCTCCATAATCCTCTTGTGACCAAGAAAACGCAACAGCAAGCCTTAATCCATGACTCCATGCCCAATGGTTTGAAACTTATCACACTTTCCCTTGCCTCTCTGCTTGGAATTATCTTCCTTACATTCATCTTCCATCCAAACAAAGAATCAAAACCCCTGAACCCAATAACTAGCCTAAAATCATCATCAACAAAGTTAAATCATTAAGAGAGAGCCCTCTCTGATTGCAGGTGGGCTAGGTCCTGCAATCCAAAGACTGGTTTGTGGTTACCTTAGCCGTATCCCTTCAGGAGCTTAGGGACAACCTGAGTGATAACACCTCCACTCCTACGCTTCCTTTGTCTGCCTTGTTTAACCCCAAACATAGTCCTAGAGATGAACCAGCTATTGGCTATGTCCCGCGGCCTTGCATAGTAGTTGTTGTAGGCTTACAACATCCTCCAAAATACCACCAAACAACCTCTACAGAACTTTGTTTTGCCCCTCAACTCTTCAGACTGCTAGATAACAATCTCCTGCACTAGAACACACTTGAAACTATCCTAAATAGACCTATCTTAGCCTAGAACAATCTGGTGTCACCTACAACAACTCCCATGCTATCTATGACAAACTCCTCATGTTGTTCCAAGTCTTCTTCTAGCTACGACTAGGCCTCCAAATTTCAGAGCTTGATGGAGGATATATTGCACACACTTGGATGTCTAAATGAACTCACTTAAACTTCCTTTTATATCCATATTAGGGGTTCCAATGAATTATTGAAGAGACCCATCTTTTGGACAAATTTGACATCAAGCCTACATGGCTTGAAAACCAATAATTACTAGTCAACTTCAAAAATTCATAACTTCATTTCTAGAGCTCTGATTTGAGTGATCTTTAGAGTGTTGGAATTGGCTCGCAAATCTCTATCACCTCAAATTCATCATATTTTTGACCCAAATCCCGATGGGTGCAAAAACCCATACTTGGGTTCCAAGCTCACAAGCTTCCCTTGTGGTGCTTTTCCCTCCAAACCCTAAACCCTAGGGCTTGGAGTACCTCCCAATCTACTCATAAATCAACATTCTAGGATTTTGGTTTTCGACCAAAGGCTTGACATAACATGTTAGCTAACTTGATTGTGATGCCCTTCATATAATTGAACACCAAATGAAACTACTTGGAAAACCCCATCCAACTTGTACTACCTAGTTTATTGTAGCTTACTCTAGGCCTGCAGATACTATAGCAGCTGAAGATTTATGTATACTATTGTCTCCTTTACCATTAAATAGTGTTTCTACTTCTTCATAGTTGGAACCAAGTCATAAACATCTTCAAATTAGGTTATTTATTTAAGAACTTCCCCATGAAATACTTTTGAATTGTAGCATACATACCTTCCTCCTTGCATCATGAATGCCCCCATAACATAACCACTCACATATGTATGAAATTTAACAGGATGCTACAAGTTTGGTGATGCCATAAATGGTGTTTGAATAATCTTCATATTTAACTCCTCAAAGGCCCTTTAAGGACCCTTTCCCCACTAGAAAATCTTGCCATTCATTGTTATGGCATGGAGTGGTGTTGCTAGTATTGAAAATGAGATTCTGAATATCCTCATGTATTATGTTACCCCAATGAAACTCCTGAAGTTAGAAACACTAATAAACATGGCTACTTCATGATGGCCTCCATCATGCAAATATTTGTCTTCAACTCTCCTTCACCTATCACATAGCCTAGATACACCATGGATTTCATTACAAGTCTCCCAAAGTCAGGAAGAAAATCAATCATCATGGTGGTCATTGACATAATTTTGAAATATTATCATTTTTGCGCTCTACTACACCCATTTACCCCAACATTGGTGGCTCAGGTTTTCATGGACCAAATATTCAAACTGCATGGCATGCCAACTTCCATTGTGTCTAATTGAGACTCCACTTTCACCAAAAAAAATTGGCAGGAACTTTTCAAGATATAGGGCATTCAACTCCAACTGAGTACATCTTATCATCCCCAAACCAATGGTCAAACAAAAGTAGTCAACAAATGTTTGGAGACCTATCTGTGGTGCTTCACTTCAAAGGAGCAACATCAATGGGTACAGTGGCTACCTTTAGCTAAATGGTGGTATAATAATAACTATCATGAAGCCACCAAGATGACACCATATGAGGCATTGTATGGTTAACTCCCACCTTCACCAACTTCTTATATCCATGGATCTTCCAAAGTACAGGAAGTTGATCAACTCATGTAGAATTTTTTCACCATGATCACTCATCTCAAAGATAATCTATATCAATCTCAGAATCAAATGAAGCAACAAGTCAACCAACACCATTTAGAGAGTTCATTTCAAGTAGTTTACTAGGTGTTCTTGTGACTCCAACCTTATAAGCAGACCTCTGTCAAAGAAAACGACTGCCATAAACTAGCCCCAAAATTCTATGGGCCTTAACAGGTACTTCATTGTATAGGAGAAATCACTTACAAACTAGCCCTATTGACTACTTAAAAAATTCACCTAGCCTACCATGTATGATGCCTCAAGAAAGTTGTACGAAACAATTGCAGGGTTCAAACAAGTCTTCCAGAATTGGATGAGGAAGGTTCACTTTAGCTCCAACCCGAACAAGTCTTCGATACTCGCAAAAGACATCTCTGTGACTGCATGATCAAGGAAGTCCTCGTCAAGTGGAAATACACATCTTAAGAAGATGTGACATGGGAACCAACAATTATTCTTTAACAATTTCTACAGCTTTAGCCTTGAGGACAAGTTTCTTTTGATAGGGGAGGGCATGTTAGGGTCCAACACTAACCCCTTTATATATGTAATAAGCCCAAGGGGCCTCATCAGAGTCATAGTTAGTTAGTTGAGTCAATAAATCCCTCAAGTGATTATCCACATTAATATAATTGTAAGTGGTTGACCCGCATTATAGAAAAGGGGCCACAATTAGTAATAAATGGGCCATAGTCAATAAATAAAGTGGTTAACACATGTAATGAAAGGGACCACTAGAATTTCGGGTTTTGGATGTCATAAAATTATAAATAGTCTTAGATATAGAGGGAAGAAGCATTGAGTTTTATTGTAATTGAGCTCTGCTTTGTTGGAGGTTTCCCCCTCGAAGAGGCAAATGAACATTGTATTCTTCTTATGAATAATAAAATGACTTTGCAACTTGTCTAAATTTATGTGATATTTCTGTGTTTCTAGAAATATTGTTTTGTATTTCTAGCATTCTATTATTCTTGTAGGTCAAGTGCATAAGATATGTTGGGTTGTGTTATATTCTTTCCACGACTAGCCCACGTAGTTAACCAGGGGTTAGAAGGGGAGTGGAGCCCCCCCTTCGTTGCACCAATTGCGTAGTAGGGGGGGTCAAAGGGGGTTTGAGGGGTGCAAGTAACCCCACTCTATGGCATCTATGGTTTGAGGGGTGCATGATTTTTCGCACATGGTTTTGGACGCGATGGTTTTCGGTCCATGGTTTTGGACGCAATGATTTTTGATCCATGGTTTTGGATGAGATGGTTTTTGGTCCATGGTATTGGATGCTTTAGAAAGTATAAATATGTATCGTAACATTGCAAGGACAATAATGAAAATCAAGCTGGTAGTCCCAGTTTTGGGATCCAGGGGAAAATCTCTGTTTATATGTGTTTTATGTGTTATGCTCTCACATTGTTTATTTTTTGTGTTTTAGAATTTGTATGTAGGTAATTTTTGTATAGGGTTAAAACCTACATTTGGTATCTGAGCTATTTTGGCTTCAAGGGAACACCTTTGTTGCTGAGGGGTTTCGCTCGGGCCTGTGGTAGACCTTGTTCAGTGGGAGATCTACGGGATCAATTCAGGTGGTGAAAGAAGATGGCGAGCAGTAGAAAGTTAGAGATCGAGAAATTTAATGGTTAGAGTTTTGAGTTATGGAAAGTCAAGATGGAGGATCTGTTGTTGGATAAATATTAGTGGATCATGGTAGATCCACGTACTAAACTAGCGGGAATTTCCAATGAAGAATGGAAGAAGTTGGATCAGAAGGAAAATAGCACAATACGATTGTGTGTCTCAGGTTCAGTATTGTTGAATGTATCAGGGGAAGCTATGACAAAGGCTTTGTGGGACAAGTTAGGGACTTTGTACCAATCTGAGTCTCTGGTGAATAAACTGTTCCTACAAAAAAAGCTATATAACCTAAGGATGAAAAATGGAGACTCGGTGACAGAGCATTTGAACACATTTAATATTGAGTTAAGTTAGTTATTATCTATTGATCTTAAAATTTCTGACGAAGATAAGTGCATCAGTTTGTTGTCTTCTCTACCAGATTCATGGGATAGTCTAGTTATTGCAATAGGTAGCAATGCAACTACCTTGCAGTTTGATGAAATAGTCTCATCCTTGCTGACGGAGGAAATGAGATAGAAAAATATGGAGAGCCAGAATGGTGATGCCTTGTCTGTATGAGGACGGTCCCAGAATAGAAACAAAAATAATTCATCGAGTGGGAGATCTAAATCTAGAGGGAGATCTAAATCTCCAAGAAAACCTATAAAGGTGGTGTGCTGGAAATGCAGAAAGGAAAGGCACTACAAAAGGGAATTTAAATCTAAAGCTCTCGATAAAGGAAAGGGATCTAATAATGCTCCTTCTACAGAGGTGAAAACCACCTCATATGAAGGTGGGGATGTGTACTTGGATTCTTCAAGTACACATGTAGATCATGAGGCATGGTTGATTGACTTAGGCGCGTCCTTTCACTTCACTCCCCATAGAGAGTGGTTCTGCGAGTATGAGAAATATGATGGTGGTGATGTCTTCTTGGGGGATGACAGGAAGGCTAGAATCATTGGTCGTTGAAAAGTAAAGTTGAAGTTGCAAGGTGGAAGGGTTAGAACACTTCCGGGTGTTTCTGCATATTCCTGCATTAGCCAGAAATGTGATTTCTCTAAGCAAGTTGGATGTTGTAGGTGTAAAAACAGTGTTCAAAAAGGATACTTGCAAGATGGTTCAAGGGGCAGTGGTAATGATGCGGGGAGTTCTAATTGGAACTCTATACAATTTAAAAGGTAGCACTATTGTTTATGGGTGCAACAGTTTCGTCGTTCATGAAAGTGGAGTAGAAAATCTAGTTGGCTCTGGAGAGAAGACCATGTTGTGGCATCAAAGGCTTGGACATATTGGAGAGAAGGGCCTTCAAATACTTCATGGTAAAGGTATGATAGAAGGTATGAATAATAGCTCTCTGGATTTTGATTTCTATGAAAATTGTGTATATGGGAAGCAGAATCGGGTGAGTTTCCCCTCTGGTGGTAAGAGGACGAAACAAATATTAGAGCTTGTGCACAGTGATGTGTTTGGACCTGTGAAAGTTCCATCACTGGGTAAGTCTGTGTACTATGTATCATTTATAGATGACTTCTCAAGGAATACATGGATATATTTCCTTAAGAAGAAATCTGAAGTCTTTGACAGGTTTAAAGAATTTAAGGCTCTGGTGGAAAATCAGACAGAGAAGAAGATAAAGGTGCTGAGGACAGATAATGGTGGAGAATTCTGCAGCAAGGAATTTGAAGAATTCTGTAAGAAGTGTGGTATAGCACGGCAGAAGACTACTCCATATACACCTCAGCAAAATGGAGTTGCAGAAAGAATGAACAAGACATTGATGGAAAGGGCAATAAGCATGCTCAGTGGTATCAGGTTAGGATAGGAATTTTGGGCAGAGGCGGTGGAGACAGCATGTTACCTAGTCAACATATCACCTTCATCAGTGTTGGAGGATAAGACTCCACAAGAGTTATGGACTGGTAAGAAACCCTCTCTTTCACATCTGAGGGTATTTGGATGTGATGCATATGTACATGTTCCAAAGGAGAAATGAAACAAGTTGGATAGTAAATCTGAAAAGTGCATCTTTATTGGGTATAAGGATGGTTTAAAGGGTTATAAGCTTTGGAACCTAGTAACAAGGAAGGTTGTGTATAACCAAGATGTGGTGTTCATAGAACTGAAAGATGTTATTAAACATGAAGTCCAACCAAAGGAACCTGAGAAGATAGAGTTTGAGCTAAAGGAGGAAGAATCAAACTCTACAACAAAGGAGGAACCAGAAATTGAAGAGCCACAAACTCTGGGTGTGAGAAGATCATATCAAGAAAGAAAGCAGATAAAAAGGTATAGTCCATTTGCTTTCTGTTCAAAGTTTTATTTATCTATCACTGATGATGATCCCAGAACTGTGAAGGAAGCAGTAGATTCAGAGGTTGGAAAACTCTAGAAAGAGGCCATGGTTGGTGAAATGGCATCTTTTCACAAAAATGAGACATGGGATTTGGTGGAGTTTCTGGCTGGAAGGAAACCCATTGGTAGCAAATGAGTGTTCAAGAAGAGGAAAGGTGGAGAAATACAAAGCTCAGTTGGTAGAAAAAGGTTATTCCCAGGTGTCGGAAATTGATTTTGGTGATATTTTTTCTCCTGTTGCTAAGGTAACTTCTATTAGGTTACTTTTATTTGTTGTTGCTTCTTTTGATTTTGAGGTAGAACAAATTGATGTGAAGACAACATTTCTTCATGGGGATCTGGAAGAGGAGATCTACATGAAGCAACCTGAAGGCTTTGTGGTGAAAGGTAAGAAAGAAATGGTATGCAAGTTAAAGAAGTATTTGTATGGGTTAAAATAGTCACCAAGGATGTGGTATCAGAAATTTGATACATTTATATGGGGACTTGGCTTCACCATAAGCAAAGTAGATCACTCCGTGTATTTTAAATTAATTGGTGACTGTGTTATTTATCTGGTCTTGTATGTGGATGATATATTGCTAGTTGGAAATGACAAATAAATTATCCAGGATTTGAAGACCCATTTGTCCTCCAAATTTGACATGAAAGATCTTAGTGCTGCAAACTATATTTTGGGCATGGAAATTAAAAGAGATCGAACAAAGAGGAGGCTCTAGTTAAACCAGAGGAAGAATGTCAAGAAAATATTGCAGAGGTTTAATATGCAGGATAGTAAACTGGTGATGGTTCCTATTCCTGTAGGTGTAAAGTTATCTGTTGAACAATGTCCCAAGGCACAAGAAGAACACAATCTCTGCAATCAAACTGCTTCCTTGTTTTCATGAGTGGCTAAGCCCCCCCTTCGTTGCACTGATTGCATAGCGAGGGGGAGCCATAGGGGGTCTGATGGGTGCAGGTAACCCAAAATTTTGTTTTTGGACCCTATATTAGGTTAGAAGGACCTACCTATGCTTTTGTGCATGATTTTTCACACATGGTTTTGGACGCGATGGTTTTTGGTCCATGGTTTTGGACGCGATGGTTTTCAATCCATGGTATTGGATGCTTTGGCATGTATAAATATGTATTGTAACATTGAAAGGAAAATAATGAAAAATCGAGCTGGTAGTCCCGGTTTTGGGATCCAGGGGAAATCTTTGTGTATATGTGTTTTATGTGTTATGCTCTTGCATTGTTTATTTTCTGTGTTTTAGAATTCATATGTAGGTAATTTTTGTAAGGGGTTAAAACCTACAACACAAACCAATGCAAATTTATTATTGTTAATCAAAGTTAACAAGGAAACCAATGCAAATTTATTATTGTTAATCAAAGTTAACATGGAAACCAATGCAAATTTTGTTCTTTTATCCAATTAATCATTCAAAGATCCTATTTGGCCTCATCTCGAGGCTATAGTTAGGATAAACTTGGGAAAACTAACTATATGTTATCTTGCATTAAGTTCATGTGAATTAATGCTATTTATAACTATCATTAATTTGTAAACATTTAATGTTACTAGTCCATAACCCTTAATACACCCCATGCTTGCTTTTGGCTCTTTAGTTGTCAACTGTCACGTACAACTTGATCTTCACTCTTAAGTTGCAAGAGCATAGAAATTTTTTGGTTCTTTAGCTGAGAAATTAATTTATGTCTAAGAATGGTGCAGTTCTTTAAGGGAGGGATCTATTACCATGAATTGTTATTCTTTGGAGCCATCCCATCTATTACCATAGAGTTGTTTGAAGTTTGTTATATTGTGTAGCATGTGGCAGTGTTGTTTTAATTTAAATTTCTCTAGTGCCCATCCCATATGCTGCATACACTTACACTCTACATCAACTTTGGTTCTATAGTAAATTTTCTTTGCGTTGAAGCAATTTGAACAGAAGAGGAAGCCATGTTCTGCAACTACTTCCAAGGTATGGAATCTTTCTAAAATAACATCAATGATTAAAGTAATGACCCTAGTATTAGTGTTATTTTAATTATAATTCCTCCAATGCCATTCTAATTTTCTACATAAACTTTTATTCTGGAAGTTTGAGATGCACATCTTAAAAGAGATCCATCACGTTACCCCACATCCCACACATTGTTATGTATCTACTCCATTCTTTGGCCCTTCTGCTTCTTCAACTTTTGCTTTGTATTAGCTGTTCTTTGTGCTGAAGTAGTTCAAATGTAAATCTAATAAAGGGAGACAAAGTCTTTTTCTATGGCTACTTCTAAGATATATAATATTTTTATATCAACAACAGTTACAATTCAAGTAATGATTTAAGTAGTTTCTATTGCATGCTCTTTTCATTTTACTTGTGTTTAAATACTTGTTTTCAATCCTTAAATTTCATATTCTTATCTGGAACTCTGAATATTCGTAAGGTTTCAAATTATATTCTATGGCTTCAAATGAGTATTTTATAAAAGCCAAGACTTCTTTATAAAACTTCCTAGAGTGTTAGCACTAACCTTACAAAAAATGTTATGAATTGTAGTCCAAAAGGCAATATGTGCTTGATCTATATAGTTGTAGTTGATGTCTTGAAACAGATGTAAATTTGTTGGGTGCTTAAACATATGCTAGTAAATATGGCCAAATGATCCCTACCAAATGTTGCAGGTTGCTTTAACGATCCCTACCTAGAAATGACAATTAAAAAAATTCCACATAATTATTAAGGAGAGAAAAAATTTAGGAGTGAAAATTGTTCTTCGAAAAAGTTGAATTGAAAATGTTCAAAATATTGTATATCGCATAGCTACTACTTCCCATTCTCATATTCTTAGTAATTTTAGTGGATTCTTGAGCTCACAAGAACCAACCATCGTTTTAATAGGTCAAAGAACAAAATATTAGTTGGTTTTTGTGTTGTCATTACTTCCCTATAATAGACATAATTTTTAATCATAGGTCATAGAATGTTGAGCATATAAGCTTGTTTTGCCTTGTTTTGGAAATAAATACAATGCATGTTCAAAAGGAAAAAGAAATATGCATACTAGTTAATTACATGTTAAGAACCCACCCTATGAAAATGAGTAAATGGAAACACACAGCCAAGGTTCTATGGATGCAAACAACTATTCATATAATCATGGATTCGCTACAGTGCAATGTATAGTTTCTCAAAGTTTTGTTAGGTCTAGTACCTCTTTAGGCTGGGTCACACAAAGGTATATACAAATTTTCCCCATCCATTAATAGGATATGGTATTAATATCTAGATTGAAAGGGGTGCGAGCATAGAGACAAAGCAAAGGAAGAGCATATGAGAGGTTAAGAAAGTGACAAATGCACACCTAAAATCCCTCCATACTTGCATTCCTCTATACACAATTGGATAAATAAAGCCATATTTTAATATTTTTATCAGTAATAGCTTTATCTAATTCCATCTAGGTAAATCACATAATAAATAGGGAGATCATGTAAGAAACAGAGAGATCCATTAACGGAGAAAAAAAATCAATTACTAACATACATGCAACTGCGGTCGTTTAGGTCGATAGGAATTCACAGGGAATGTTCGAGACCTCATCAACTATTGTCATGTAAGTCGATTCTCCATATCCAACACCACCAGTATTAGCATATGAAACAATTTCAACAATGGATTCTTTTTCTTAAGTGGCCAACCTATCTCAAAGCTCAATTAGGAGTGGGTAGTTGGACGACTTGTTGCTAAACTGGGATAAGGTTGGCCAGGGCTTTATGGATGAATTCTTTCATGTAGGTCATAGCTTGCTAGGTAAACCACTTATTTCTCCATCTTTGTGTGGGCGTGTTTGCTTAATATTCGTTCGATACTGCAACTCTTCGACTAGAATAGTAGGATAAGATTAACAAATGGATAGCATGTGCACAAATTATTGACAAATATTTTAGCTATGTTTTTTTTTTTTCTAATTTTAATTGCATTTCTTTTAATTTATCACACTTTTATATAAATAAATAATTGGTATATAATAATTATAAAAAAAATGTGTGCCATCTATGAGCACGACCTACATGGAGTCCACATGTTTGCTTCATAATCTATCCATGTAGCGGGAATCCACTTAACCATGTCCTCACACTGCTCACTCTACTGCCTCATTTGTTGGGCCAAGTTTCTGGCATGTGAATGGTCACGACCCATCACTCCATGACTATTCTTTGTGCCTGCTTCTAGGATTATGTTCATAGCTAGCTCTCTTAGACTCTTTTTTCCATAATTTTTTCTCAACATTATTCCAGAGAAGCATGACTCTTTACAAATTTGTTCTTTGAACTAGCTAATGGATTCAAAACTTTGTTGGAACCATAATTTTCCAGACTCAATTTTCGTCAAGAAGTTTTCATAATTTGTTCTGAATTTTATTCCAAAGAAACATGACCCTTTACAAATTTATTCTCTAAATTAGCTAATAGAATCAAAACTTTATTGGAATCAAAATCAGTCAGACTCAATTTTGGTCAAGGAGTTTGCATGTTTCACTAATGTCATATACCCTAGTTTCCAATTGCATTCTTCCTAAATTTTTAATAATCCAAGACATGGAGAAGTCTGGGTCATGTGATTTTGCTTTTCTTGTTCTTGTTTCCTCCCTGTAAATTTTTGGTTCAGGTGGGTGGTTTAAATGAGATACATATGCATGATCACTTGAAAGACATGGGAAGAGAAATTGCCTTGTTATCATAAATGCCACATCTTCTTTGGCCTCAGACATAACTTCTTGATGTTGAAGATGCCCTATTGGAGTAAATTTTGAGGCAGGTGCAGTAACCAAATCTTATATGGCTTTAGTGGTACAAGTGCCCCTATTATTTTTAGCCTTGTTGGATTTTAATGACAAATATAATGTTTTTAGAAGTGCATGGGAATAAATTGCAAGCTCTATGACATGCTAACCACTAGTTAAAAACAAATTTGTCAAAAATTATATATCTATTCTTATATTAATGAATCATATTTGCCAAAATTTTACTATATACTATTTTTTTATTTTCAATTTGTATCTAATGCTTGTATTCTTAAAAACTTTATTGGAACTCATGATTGTATTTTCTTATGATTGTAGTTTCAAAAACAATTGTTATAAATCATTATTATATTTTCTAATGATTGTATTTTCAAAAACTTATGTTGGAACTCATGATTGTATTTTCAAGAAGATTATGTCTGAAATGCACATACAAGTAAAATTTTCTACATTTTAACATAGTACATAAATCA
The DNA here is from genome assembly GCA_000404065.3 of Pinus taeda. Taxonomy (NCBI): domain Eukaryota; kingdom Viridiplantae; phylum Streptophyta; class Pinopsida; order Pinales; family Pinaceae; genus Pinus; species Pinus taeda. Next base: position 94,110 of record APFE030283608.1, on the reverse strand, counting down.
TAGTATGATTCAGCTTTTTATTTGTCGATCAAAGGTTCTTTTTTATATTACAATAGAAAAACATAGTACAAAATGTGTCTTCACAGCTCCCCTGGCTTCACTCTGACCAAATGTTTTAGCGAGGAGAGTCGAAGAATGCATAAGTTATGACCATAAAATCATTATTTCTGGTAGGATGATTAGCCTTACAAAGCAAAAAGAAGACAAAACAGAAAAATAATTTGAAATCATCATATCACAGAGATGGTTGAGGAGGAATCATAGGAGGTGCTACAAATAAGCCATATCTCTCATGCATGTGGAAGTCAATTTGCTAAGGCCTCCAAGTTTCGTAGATGGTCATTGATGTGACATTGGCTTTGGTGGATGTTCTCCAACTGTTCCAGAATTTCACATTGGCTGAATTGAATATCATTCATACACACCACCAATTCATTTCTATCTTCATATTTATGTTCCCTGAGGATGTCCAGGTTGGCCTTAACTTCTCAAAGTTGCTCAACAATTGATTCCAACTTAGTCGATGCGCCCACTAAACCCAGGGAACAAAGACAAGCATGGGCCACCTCCCCCTCTATTGACGCGGTGAATGTTTGCTATGCCAACAAGGGGAACTAGCCTGATTGCAGACCCCAATTAGATCTGCTTTCGTTTGGAATGGCTAGTTCCTATGGGTTTTAGAGGATCCCGTAAACTGTTATATGTGTTGAAAGATTGCTTCTTGGAGGAATACTTCAATTAAATCAACAAACGAAACAACTAATCTATATGTATCAAATCCTATCTACACTAATTCTAACTACTTATGCTAATCCTAACTATTCTAATCTATCCTGCAGGAGTATAACAAAAGGAAGTTAAACATCATATATAAATTCCAAATCCTAATGAATCAATTACTGGTTCACAGATGAACAAGGTTATATTCAATCTTAATTGCAATCTAATTACTTATACAGGAATACACATTCTTTTCCATACAACTAAAACTTGCAACTGATGTTTAACAAGGTCTCCAATCAGCAATCACTCATGAATTAACCATGGTAACAAATCATATTTGAATAACCAATACTATTCACGAACTGTCTGTTATCAATATGCACAAAACAAATCACATTTATATTTATGCCAACAATGACATCATGATTCTAAACACATGAAAGGAGAGGCAAATGAGTCTGAAAAAGGCTCTTTCTCGACCAAACAGTCTTCTTTATTCACAATAAATCAAAAGTTATTATGCCCAAAAAAAGTCTTGCCTTCATCTCCAAAGGTAATATTTATGCCTAAGGAACTGACCCTTGGTCTTCTCTTAACCTTTCACCTCCCTTCTCTTTTCAATATACAAATCCAAATATACAATCGTATAATAGTGGGTAACCATTGACACGTAGAGGGCATATCTGCTAGAGCACTTCATTCCCTGTGGAAATGAATAGACATTGATTAAAAGAGGATGGCCGCGTGTCATCCCTTCGCACTTGTATTGAGTGGACATTATTCCCTATCATTTCTTGGAGGAAACTGAAGACACCGCGCTCGTCATCCCACATCTGGCATGATTGAAGGTGAGTTTGGAGGTAATAGCGTCTTGATGTATCAATTTTGTGCTGCCTCTTGACATGGCGCATGCCTCCATTATGCACTATGGCAGTTCATATCCCTTTCTGCAAAATATGTCTGTGCAATATCGACACCGATGGTGCAAAGGTGTCATCTTGATATAGACCGCCTTTATCAGCTACCAAGTCCACTCGAACTCGCCTGCAGAAATAATTCATATTAGCTATGATTATGAGAAATATGACAAACATGCTCACAAACAAACCTTGCCTTCAGCCACAGTTTCTATTTAATATTGCAACACACAACATCTATAATTATCAAACCACCGAACATGCTGTGACATGTATTCTTGTTGCCCACAATAGTCACTTTTACTCAAGGATTTCTTTGACAATGCTTCAAAAGCAGACCATTCATTCTACGGGATTTCCTTTGAAAATCGAGACCACAACATTTTATCGAATACATAGGAAAACACAGGAAAACCCGTGGCCAGGCCATAGGGCCAGACTCCAAAATTATGCACCCGAGCATATAATTATTGTCTGGTCCGCTCATCGCCCCTTCGCATATCGCATGGGATTCACTTTCGCCGACCGCCGATTGCAATTAGAGATAGGCTCTGGACCTGAAAATATATATGATGTGCTTAATAATATCGGTGGGTCTGCCATATTGCGAAACGCCTTGTGTATGGACCTCGGGTTCCACTGATTGCGATTTGCGATTAGGGAGCAGACCCGAAAAATACATATATTGAGGTTAATGATCCCGGTTGGTCCATCATATCACAGAATTCCCTATATACAAGCCTTGACTCCGTCGATTACGATATGCGCTGGGCTCCAAACCCGAAACAAATATGCATTATGGTTAATAATTCCAACAAGTCCGGTGTATCGTGGTGCACTGCTGCCGAGTCATCATTTGCACTGAGATTTTCTGGTCTATGTGGAATGGAGGATTCGAAACCTGTATGTACCCCGATGGCGACAGGATGCAGCCTCAGCACAAATGATGACTCGGCAACAGTGCATCAACCAACCTATAGATCTATGATACTTAGTCTTCTCTATCTAACAGGAACCCGACCAGACATCATGCATGCAATGGGAATAGTTGGAAGATTTCAGGCAAATCCGAAGGAAACTCATCTTCAGGCAGTCTGATGACTCGGCAGCTATGCACCACGATACACCGGACACACTGGAATTATTAACCATAATGCATATTTGTTTCGGGTTTGGAGCCCATCGCATATCGTAATCGACGGAGTCAAGGCTTGTATATAGAGAATTCTGCGATATGACGGACCTGCCAGGATCATTAACCACAATATATGTATTTTTTGGGTCTGCTCCCCAATCACAAATTGCAATCGGTGGAACTCGAGGTCCATACACAAGGCATTTCGCAGGAAGGAACTTTTTCTGCATGAAAGTGCGTGAACGTTTCTCTACGTGAAAGTCTGTGAACCAGAAAATAACTTTGTTGCACTATAATTTATCATCTGAGATGAGTGGGTTGCCATCAAGTACAACATATGTATCATAATGCCAACAATCTCCCCCTTTGGACTTGATGGCAAAAACAACCAATCACTCTCCCCCT
>APFE030283608.1:56487-89271 GCA_000404065.3 Pinus taeda | reverse complement strand
TCATGATGATAGATCTTCCTTCAAGCGATCAAGCTTCTTTTGAAGGACCTGCTCTAATACCAATTGTTGGAAATAATACTGAGAGGGGGGGTGAATCAGTATTATCAAGTCAATTATTTTCTTTTTCAAACTCAGATCATATACGCTACTTCAGTTAGTGAAAACCACGTATATACACAACTACAGATAAGGAAACCCGCGTATACCATGCAGACTTATAATTTAATTTATATTACAGATGTTGATCATTAATCTATGTATTCGAATCAAATAAACAGTAACCAGAAACAGTGAAACAGAGCAGAAGACAATCACACACAAGAACACAAGATATAAGGTGGAAACCCAATGCGGGTGAAAACCACCTGCTGCAATTCGTCTCTATCTTCCTTTATTTAGAAACTTCTTTTTACAATGTTTCTGTATTGGTGCAGTCCTTTACCAGTACGCAGGCTGCTACCTGTAAAGAGCTACAACCCTCTCTCATTCTCCAGCTTTTCTTGGAAGGGAGCTATAACCCCCCTTAGCTCTTGTACTAGTTGGGATACTAGTACGCAGGCTACTACCTGCAGAAGGCTACAACCTTCTCTTTGCTTCCAGGGACCACGGTTCATAAATTTTCAGACTGGATCCATGAACATCAATCAATCATCAAACAATCTCCTTTTCACCAATTAACACTGAATCAAATAGACTCTTCTCTGACAGCTGTACCCAGAACACAGTAACAGTAACCACACACCAAATTCTGAACCCGAAACACTGCAACAATAAACAGAAGCAGCTAGAACACAATTTAAGAGACGTACGCTACTTTAATAACCAGAAACCTGCGTGCATACGCTTCTGTGTTTGGACCAACCTACGTATACGTTGTTTTTAGTCACAGAACCAGCGTGTATACGCGCCTTCGCTTCACTGAACCTGCGCACAGATCTATAAAGGATAATTCACTCTTCCAATCATTCAGACATTAGTTAACCCAGATTACCAGATTTATATATTAAGCATGCACCACATATAACAGATCAAAATCATTGAAAGATACTATTATTCAAGCCTTAAGATTTTGACCCTTCAATAGAACTTATCCTTCTCCTTGCGCTCAGGTTCCTCCTTCATTCAGATCGAGATCTGCACCATAACCCAATCCCCAGTGTTCCAGATCTAGCTCTTTATCAGATATTCAATTCATTCAGATTATCCTTTGCCAAATAATCTCCTTCCTCTTTTAAAGTCTTAGGCCTTTCACAATACCACGGTCCTAAACCATAACAAATCAATACCATGGACTCAATATTTGGGATCAACACTTCTGACGAGATACCATGGCCCAAAAACCATAGGTCCAAATACCAAGGACTAAATACCATGGACCAAAAGTAAGTTCTCCCACATGTACGCGCTTTTTCTTGCGTGAAAGTGCGTGTATACGCATACTCGACTTCAGAACGTCTAACCGGCGTGAATACGCGGCTTCGTCAAGGTGAACCTGCGTATATATCTTTTTCTTCTTTCTGAGTGCCTGAACTGTGATCTGTCACCAAAGTGAGTTGCCATCAAGTACAACCCCTGTGCCATAGCGCCAAACCTGTGCCATAATGCCAACAAACGTTAGACCAACCTCGCTTTGAAAGCAAAGGTTGTGCAGAAATAACTTGTTCCCACCCATCATTATTTGGATTGACCATAGGAGCAGCTATATGTGGAGGGACGGGAATGCCTGTGCAAGGTGGATGATGAAATAAAAGGCTATTGTGATTGATGCTATTCCTTAGATTGGTTTTGAGGCATTCCCAATAGGTTCGTCATTTCTGAGCACAACAACTCTCTTAACATCTAAGAATTAGCATTAAAATGAACAAAAATTCTTGGTCCCATTTCCCCTCTTACTCCTAAATGTTGATTCATGTTCATTCCTTCTCTACCCCTACCTCCTCCTATGTTTCTATTAAAGAAGATCATTCTGCAAATGTTTTTATTGAATTTATTATTACACATAAGTAGTAAATGATGTGGCATCTTTCATTAACGTATTAACAAGACACTAATTTTTTTTTAAAACAAAGGAAACCACAACTTAAACAAGAAATGGGGACACATTTATATACATATAGTCAATCTCGGTGGAAATACAAATCAATTCAAGTCATCTTGATACCTAAATGGAAATGTAGTCCCTTTGCGAGGCATAAACACGTTAAATGAATACCTATGGTACAATAACATATGGCGACAAGTAATAGAAATGACCAAGTGTTGTAGGCCTATGAATACGACCGAATATTTTCATATGAATTTCATATGCAGAAGCACAACAAATAGTGATTAAAACAAAGCTAACTAGAGCGCCATATGATAATATATATGCATGGTTCTTTATTACATATAGGCCGAACTAGTGAGGGAAAACATAAACCCTTAACTATTTAACATGAAATATTAGAATGATTGTGAGGACATGTTTGACAACTTGTTTGGATAGAAATTGAATAGAACCCTATGCATGGAATTCACATGCGTTTTTTTCGCTCAAAGCTCTAAGGCCTCGAGAACTCCCACATGTGGCTTAATGGGCTAATTACAAAAATCTACTAGGTTTTGATTAAAAATCAACTGCAACAAGGTTATTTTCTTGTTATTTTAACTGAAGGCACATACAATAATGGAATATTAAAACAAAACCAAATAATCCCAAGAGCCATCGATAGGGAAATTAAGCTCGATGGATGAATTATCCCAGAAAAGCCAATTAACGACCACAAACCAATAAGTAAATTTGTTATTAAGTTAATTAACCAGAAGATGGATAAACTAACGACCATGTTCACCATAATTGGGTCTTTTAATTACATACCAGATAGTGTAAGTCAAGTATACAACCAGTGTATTGGATTGTTATATTAAAATAATTCATAACAATTGTAATAAATGACTACCAAGGTTCAGAAAACACGCCTAATCTCATGAAGATTTCACAACATTAAATGTTATTTCCATAGTCACATTGCATAAAACAATACCAACTTTTTGATGAAATCATTCTGACTAATACAACCGGGTAATATATTTCTGAGAGCGAAAATCATATGAGTGATATGAACTTGAACTTGAGTTATGACATATCAAGCTTTAATGTTTGGGGGCCGAAACCATATTGCATAATTAAAAAAAAGGTAATATCAACCGAACCCAATGCCCTTGTTGACTTCATCAGTCAACAAAGTCTGCCCCATGTCATATCTATTCTATCGTATAAGGATGACATCCAACCACAAAGCTTAAGTTATAACCTGACATTTAACCATTTTCCACACTACATGTAATTTATATGAATAAGAATCGAATTTCAGCTCTTGTTTTGAAAATAGATGACAATTAACCTTAGAATAATCATTCTTATGCAATGGTTATGAGCTGGATCTCATCGCACTAATCTTAATAAATTTATGAACAGTCTCTTCAGAGGGGTCCCACCTATTAAGCCTTGTATTCACAATTGGATATAACAAATGGTATTAGTTATAAGAGAGCTTAATTTCCAAACTACACAATGGTTTGTGAGTTTAATTAGTGTTGATCATTCTCAACCTGAAGATTTTTAAAAATAATTTAAATTATAAAATTTAGTGAAATTATGTTTTATATTGTTAAAGGGATTGTAAAATGAAATGATAATTTTTTTGGAGTAATTAAATGATGAAACTAGATAAATGGAAGTGGTGATCATTAATCTTCAAATTAACCTTATAATACTTAAAAATAAATATATAAATAATTTAATAGATAAATAATATCAAATTAGATGAAATTTAATGATAGTGAATAAGAAAAATAGAACTGCTAGTTTTATATAACTTCAACAATAATATTAATTATTAATTTAAAGAACAAGTCAATATCTCATGATTTGAGAGGTTTTCTCGCCATTTAAGGATTTGTGCTTTTTTGTTTTTGCTTTCATTATGAAATCATGGGTTTTTCTTTATTGAAATCCCCTTTATAATATTTTTATGTGTTTAACAATAATATTAATTATTAATATCTTATGATTGGAGAGGTTTTCTCACCATTTAAGGATTTGTGCTTTCTTTGTTTTTGCTTTCATTATAAAATCATGGGTTTTTCTTTATTGAAATCCCCTTTATAATATTTGTATGTGCTGGGTGAAAGTATTTGGGTGTGCCCATCGTTATTATAAATTAAAATGATTACAAGATTTTTAACCATGGCTTATAAATTTATAAATAGACTTGTCTCTACATTATTGATTAGGTTTAACATTGATATATGATGAGGAAAGAAACATTTTATTGAGTAAAATTATTTGATATGAATAAAATTTATGGCAACAAATATCTTATATAGAATCTACACTTGAGTAAGATGTCATTGAACTCAAGTCTGTCAACAATTAGTTTATTGTTCTAGGTTGAAGACACTTAGTGTAATTAACAATTCTTTCTTTAAATACTCTTCAACTACCTTATTCCATTGTTCACACTCTCATGTGGAGGGTGTAACACCGCCTCCCAATTCTACCCAAAGTAACCATGCCAACCGGGGTAAACATGAGAAGGGAGGCTACTATGATCCAATTTGACCTCCTATGTCACCTTAAGAGGGTAGAAATGACAAAACATCACATATAGCCATCCAACATCATCAACAAATCCCTCAGGAGACAAGTCAGCCACTCAGAGAACCTGTCCCTGGGTCCCACTACTATTCTGCAGCTCTTAGGCCTCAGTCACTCTCATGCTATGGGCAAGGTAGCGACCAGAAACCTAAAGTCACTCTCACAGGCCTGTCTACCAATGATTGTGGTCCAAAATTTCTAGTTATGTGTCAGCGACCTTGGGATTTGAACCACTTTTCTAGCCCAGAATCCTGGCCTCTGCCCATAACTTATTGTAACTTTCAGAAATCATTAAAAACATGATAACCATGTTGATCAATCAAAACCACCCTCAGGACTAGGCATATGCATCCCCAACCGAGACTGACATTCTGTCAAACACTTGGCATCAATGCAACCTACAGGTCTAGGACACAAGACAAAGCATAAATGACTGAAACAACTTATGAAACATTATTAGAAGGATCACCTCCTTCTCCATCGAACTACTACATCATCAATTAGGTCTTGCATCCATCCATTTAATAGTTACAAGTAAATATATGAAATAAACATGACATGAACTAGTCATTCAACCATGCTTATAAGCAGCATAAAACCATATAAATATTAGAGATATGACAACCATTAAATCCACATATAAATCAGTGATGCAAAAGTAAGAGAACTTAGCTTTTATTAATCATAGGCAAACCCAACCAGGTTTGGGACTTCCACGTACCACTCGACCATAGAAATGGCTGAACCAAATCTCTCTTTCAGCCAGTCACCCCTGTGTCATATTCCAAGCATGAATGTGGGATCTCATAGATCAACCAAGGGAATCTAGAGATTAAACCACATCCACCCTCATCAAACCATGATCACACAAAAACTAGTGCTTTGATCACAATTGAACAGAACTTGGAATTCCATCTGGAATCCATCACTATCTTTGAGGAATTTTCTGTCTCCTTGTCTCTCAGGCTTTATCACAATCCAAACTCACATTACTAGGCCCTAAACTGATACTACTCCCTCAAGCTTTATGGTGTATCCCACCAATACCAATCAAGGGATTCCTAGGCCTTTGGGAATGAACCTTGAGACCACCTTCGCCTCGGATTCTGAAATCCATCCAACAACCCAAAGTTCCAAAAATTGAGATAAACATTTCAACATATCATGAAATCCAGAAAAAGGCTAGGCTAGGTTGAAAAACATTATCATAACTCAACAAGACCATGCCACTGAGAGCAAGAGAACCATACACCAACATGCAAATCCATGCATGTCCAAACTAGCTAGGAAATCACACATGCAAAAGGTTACCTGCAAGCATTCCTATTGAAGTTGCTTGATCATGCTTTCCTTTCCTTGATCCTTGCTTGCTTTTCCTTTCCTTTCCTTGCCTTCCCTTTCCTTTGCTCCAAGAAAACTTTAAGTGAATAAGAGAGTGAGAGAGAGAGTGAATAATGAGAGGGATCCAAACTTGAACTTACAAAAGCTTACACTGTCAAGACATGCCAATTGATCCTCATAAGCCTTTTTATCAAAGAGGCATCTAATTTCTTCATTTTCCATTATTTTCCTTTAATTTCCTCTTCACATGCAACTTGTGACCTTTCACCTTACTTTTCTCCTAATTTCCTTTATTTTCATAAATAAATGTGACAAACATGCCTTTTTTCCTTTTAATGCCTTTTCCTTAGCCTTTTCCAATTTCCTTAGCCAAAACACACATCTAGTGATGCCCACTAGGATATCTTTGCCCAACATTCAACTTGGAATACATGTCCCTTACCTGTGGTCTTATTTTACCTTTATTAACTTTTATTACATGGAATTTTTACCAGGGCTATTACAGAACCCTCCCCCTTGGGGGAACACCACTCTTGGTGTTAAACCACACCATGACCTCACAAAAACCATTGAAAAGAAAATATACAATGAATAACCTGCTCAAAAGAAAAACATCATGACAATATGACAATATAACAACCACACTACTTACTAAAGGTTTATAACACAACTCATTACAATATTTACAAGAACCACGTATACACATATGCACATTAGCTAAACCATAAAATAAAGGGTACAAGGGAATCTAGAGGCTCACACCTCTACCCTCAAAGTAATACCAAGATTCACCTCCTTCCTAGGAAGTCCAGAATCCACTTCCATAGTCAAACTTCATCCAATGTCCAGTGCTATAATCTTGCGCCACTTGTCCCCTCAATGAACAATTACCAGCTCATTATTCCAGGGCGCACTCCCAATGTGTATCTAATTCCATCTGGCAATGTTAATGACCAAAACCAATATATCCATGACCTTCCCTTCTCTACTACACAGTCCCTTGGGAAATCTGGGCACCCCCTTCTGTGTAGTCACTCACTTTCCAAGTTCCCTAGAATCCCCTATCCTAGATGATCCATCCCTTGGAAAGGCTTCGTCACATTGGAAGATACAAAATAAGGCACATACCTACCTCAAAACCATCATACTAGTCATAGCATGCTCATGGAAATCAATGGACACTATTGGGTACTAGTGTCCCACAATGGTTGCACTCTTGAAGTGTTTTACCAACATACTATTGAATGTTCCAATCCTTTTGTTGTTGCTACCAATTCTTACAGTTGATTTTGTCCACTCAACCAGGAATGTTCATGCATTCCTGTTCCAAGCACATAACTTCCATTAGATTCAAATAAATTGAAATAACCTCAAACCATACCTCAATGTTGGTAGTTTGTTAATAAGGTACACTTGCAATCTTGTTCTCTTCCTATCACAACAAGTCAAACTAGCATATTTGACCAAATCAACATGTATAAATATACCACATCAGGTTAGCTCAAAATAAAACCATCAAAATCATAAATCACATGTAACCATCATAAACTTAATCATATATCACATGTAATCATCATAGACCAGAATCATAAATCACATGCATACTAAAACTGAAATAAAATACTGATACTTATCTTTAATCAATCCTTAGCTTCCACCTTTGTCTTTATTCTGTATGCACTCCGGATCGGTTTCCACACCAAAAAAACACCCAGTTCCTTCTCCTCGGCCATGTGCACTTACACGTAGTGTGCATCACATACATACAACTACACACGTCACACAACACCATGCAATACATGCATCTACACCAGTGCCATGTGTACCACATGTACACAGTACCATCTGTACACTGAAACCACCTGCATAATGTGTGCACATTATGACATGTACATGGCACCACCTGCACAACATGTACATAATGCCACATGTACACTGCACCACTATACAATGTGTACACAATACCAAATGTACACAACATCACAAGCACGACATGTGTATGACACCACATGTACATAACATTGCATGCACGACATTTACGCAACACCACACGCACACAACACCACATGTACAACATGTACATGACACCACATGCTCACAACACCACTTGTACAATAATGCACACAACACCATATGTACAACATGCATAGAACACCATATGTACATAGCAATGCATATCCAACATGGACATAGCAATGCATATCTAACATGTACATAGCATCATTTCTACACAACACTACATATCCAAGATGTGCACAACACCATATGCAAACAACACCACATATCCATCATGTACATAGCACCATCTATACCTAACACTACATATGCAATATTCGTACAACAGTATCTATACCATCTTGTACATAACATTGCATAAACAACATGTACACACACTATGTATACATAACATCGCATGCGCACAACATCATAGATGAAACATGTACAACATATACAACATATACAACATATGCACAACAATAGTACCTCACATCCAAAAGCACATTATATTTACCATGAAATCTTGCTCTGAGTGTCTTATCTATGCTTGTCCCAGCATGTCGCAGACGGCACTTCTTTCATTTCACTGATGTATCCATCCAAATTACCTATCATAAACATATGCATAATATAAGTATACAATATCAATTCATATCCACATGATACTAATCTCATATATTTGTTGTGACTACTCTTCCCACTTGATTCCTCATGAATCAGGAATCTCTTCATGCCATTCACCTGCATAAGAAATCATTCCTCCATAAAAATGATCCCTGACAACCCTATTAGAAATCACACACACACACACACACACACACACACACACACACACACACACACAGATATTATATATATTAATATATATATATATATATATATATATATAATATATATAATCATTAGCATAAAACAATCATCATCTTGTAAAACAACAACATACATGCATACATGTATACATATATAAACATTAGTATAATCATGATCATAAAATAATTACGAGATAACATAAGATCTAGGTTAAGAGAACTTCCTTTATTCATGCACACCATGCACAAAATTGAGAAAAAAAATCATTCCCAACATAGCCAAGGAACTTGCCACCTCAGATCCATTTACTTTACCTTTTCTAGTTACCTTTCTCATGCATGTACTACCACCGTCCATTTACCACCATGGACCAACTAGTCCAATCGACTATCATAGTTTTACCTTCTGTCATGCTTACTCATCCACAGAGCTTCATCTGAGTCTTACTTTACCTTTTGGGTACGACACAACTCTCCCAGAGCTCCATTAATTTCCTCCTTTCCTAACCAATTCCCAAGACTCAAAACATAAAAGGCAAACCAAGAAACAAACAAGAAGAAGATCATGAAAACACATATACCATGTTAAAGAAATCAACTAGACGACATAATCAAACAGTCAATCACCAAATATACAACATAAGAAAACTCGTTCCTTACCATGTCTCAGGAGAGGCTATCTTGTCTGCATAATCAATCTAGTTAGCATGATACAACTTCACCACATATCAATTCAAACATAAATAAGATCATAATGTTCATAATAGTCACTAGCTAACATGTTTACATCATAACTCACACACAATTATCATTCACACATACGTAAAGTCAATCTAGATTAGTACAACACCATATTACAAATATGTCGGCTCATACCTGAATATCGTAACCATAACCATCTGCATAGGCCAATCCAATTTAGCATGATACATATAACATCAAGGTATAAATTCTATAACCCTAATCATTAAGCTAACTATCATTCTCATCAACAAGATATAACATAATTCTTAGGTTATCTAACCTAAAGAAACAATAGCAATGCATACAACCATATGTTACTACCATTCTTGACTATTTGACACGTGCATATAACTACACTAATCAACTAACATCTATCATGAATGTAACCATAACATCAAAATACATGTGCACAAACCTAATGTATATAACCCTAATGTATATAAAAATTATTAGCTTACATACCTGCATGTCAACATACAATACTTGTATGATGATCTGCTCTTACCCCAAAGTCCAATGTTGCAACCTCATTATGATTATCTACATCTCCTGCTCTATCACAACCAACACATTAGCATCATAACATGCCAATAGGATCATGATGACCTAAATTTCATACCATGACTTCCCAAGGCATGTTTAACCTACTATTCATGCATAACTATAACCAAGACCATACATGCATAACAAATGCATATATACAATAACATATGAGTACCAAACCATATACACCTCATTCTAGTTAGAGTCCAGTCATCAATGCATGACCATATCAATTTCACAAACCATGACCTCATGCATGAAAATACACATTGCCAGATGCAGCCATCAATGATCCAGGTGGATGTTGGTGGCCACCCACCTATCCCATTTGGACCCCCACAACTGTCTCTTTCAGTCTTTTTAGTTTCCTAAATTGTAGCACAGTTTACTATTTTTAGCAATTTTTCGGGTCTTGAACTTCCAAAGCCGTTTTGAGGCCCTAAATGATGTTTTTTGGGAAATCTGGGGGCAACATGGGTCCATGGACCGATGTTGCCCTTCCCAAAGTGGTTAGTTCTCGGATATATCTTTCTAACGAAGCTATCATACGCGTCAACGAAGATCGTTTATGCCAAAGGTTACGACCCCGGAAAATTGATGTACCAATTTACCCAAAACGGGGCCCACAATTTGGCGTTTCATCTTCTAGGTTAGTTTTGGAATGTGAAGGGTTTTCCATTGTTTCTCAACAATAAATAGGCCTTCGAGCCTCATTGTAACACAGTTCGGAACAGTTCAGAGGCATGTAGCCGCACATCTCTTCTTAGAGATAAGCTACCATCGCCCTAGCTGGTTTATTTCCATTTCTGGTTGTAAGCATATTTCGGTATTTTCCATTAATGAAATGAAGCATTATTTCCGCTGCATCTTTGTGTATATGGTTATCTCTATATTTTATTGCATTCTTGTTTAAATCTGGATCAATCAACATGCATAAGCAATGCCTAATCAACTACACATACGCATGAACGCATGTAGTCGAGCATAAGAGATCAATACTTGTAACCAACCTACAAGACTGATACATATAATCAAACATGCAATAATGTAACCCAACGTACAAGGATGTAATCAAGTTGTATATAATTTTATAACCAATCATATACTCATGACGATGCATTCCATAAAAATGACATCAAGTTCCTCATGATAACCTTACTACTACCATGATCAATATGATGCAGTGCAACAAGCACATGGAACACAAGTGTAAGATCCACACACACAAATGACATGCATGCATGACCAACACATTCACCCATATCTGTAGCACTAGATATGACCCAAAGAGAGTGCAACCATGCTCTGATACTAATGTGTGGTATCAGATATGACCCAAAGAGAGCACAACTTGACTCTGATACCAATCTGTAACACCCCCTCCCAAGTCAACTCAAAGGAACCATGCCAACCAAGGTAAACATGATAAGATATGCTACTATGATCCAATTTGACCTCCTATTTCAACTGAAGGAAGTGGAATCGACAGAACATCACATACAATCATCCAACATCATCAACAGACCCCTCAGGAGACAAGTCAACCACTCAAACAACATGTCCCTGGGTCCCAATACTATTCTTCAACTCTTAGGACTTATTCGCTCTCATGCTATGTGAAAGGGAGCGACCAACAACCTAAAGTCGCTCTCATAGGCCTACCTTCCAATGACTATGGTCCAAAATTACCAGTGATGTGCCAACAACCCCGGGATTTGAGCCACTTTTCCAGCCCAAAATCTTGGCCTCTACTCAGAACTTGTTGTAACTTTTAGAAATCATTAAAAACATGATAACCATGTTGATAAATAAAAATCAGCCTTAGGACTAGGTTTGAGCATCCCAACTGGGACTGACATTTTGTCAAACACTTGACATCAATGCAACCTGCAGGTCTAGGATACAAGACAGAGCATAAATGACTTAAACAACTTATGAAACATCATCAAAATGATCACCTCCTTCTCCATTGAACTACTACATCATCAATTAGGTCTTGCATCCATCCATTTAATAGTTACAAGTAAATATATGAAATAACCATGACATGAACCAATCATTCAACCATGCTTATAACCAGCATAAAACCATATAAATATCAAATATGTGACAACCATTAAATCCACATATAAATCAGCACAAAAGTAAGAGAACTTAGTTTTTATTAATCATAGGAAAATACAAACAAGTTCGGGACTTCCACGTACCATCCGACCATAGACATAGCTGAACCAAATCTCTCCTTTTGCCAGTCATCCCCATGCCATATTCCAAGCATGAATTTGGGATCACATAGAACAACCAAGGGAATCCAGAGGATAAACCACCTCCACCCTCATCAAACTATGATCACACCAAATTCGGTGCTCCAATCACAACCGAACAGAACTTGGAGTGCCATCCAAAATCCATCACTATCCTTAAGGAATTTTTTGTCTCCTTGTCTCTTAGACTTTATCGCAATCCAAACCCAGATCACTCAGCCCTAAACCAAGACTACTCCCTCAGGCTTTACTGTGTATCTCGCCAAACCGGTCAATGGATTCCTAGGCCTTTGGGAATGAACCTTAAGACCAACTCTGCCCCAGATTCCGAAATCCATATGGCAACCCAAAGTTCCAAAAACCAAGATAAACATCCCAACATACCATGGCATCCAGAAAAAGGCTAGGTTAGGCTGAAAACCAGTGCCTTAACCTGGCAAGACCATGCCACCGATAGAAATAGAACTATACACCAACATGAAAAGTCATGCATGTCCAAACTAGCTAGGAAATCACACATGCAAAAGGTTACCTGCAAGTATTCCTGCTAAAGTTGCTTGATCCTGCTTTCCTTTCCTTGATCCTTGCTTGCTTTTCCTTTTCTTTCCTTGCCTTCCCTTTCCTTTGCTCCAAACTAGAGTGCTCCAAGAAAACTCTAAGTGACCAAGAGAGTGAGAGTGAGTGAATAATGAGAGAGATCCAAACTTGAACTTACAAAATCTTACACTGTCAATACCTGCCAACTGATCCTTAGAAGCCTTTTTATCAATGAGGCCTCTAATCTCTTCATTTTCCATTATTTTCCTTTAATTTCCTCCTCACATGCAACCTGTGAGATTTCACCTTACTTTTCTCCTAATTTCCTTTATTTTCATAAATAAATGTGTCAAAATTTCCTTTTTTCCTTTTAATGTCTTTCCCTTAGCCTTTGCTAATTTCCTTAGCCAAAACACACATCTAGTGTTGCCCACTAGGATATCTTGGAATATGTGTCCCTTATCCATGGTCTTATTTTGCCTTTATTAACTTTTATTACATGGAATTTTCTTTAGGGATGTTATAGAGGGGATCAAAGGCATTTTTAACCTTCCATGCATAGACTTAAATGGATCCCTTCCATGGAACACAAGGAACATATCAATTCCCCCTTAGTCTAGCCTTGTCAAGCTTTATTTTATAATGTTGACTTGTGTTAGTCTTAAGGAGAAGGCAGATTCCACAACTCTCTTGATTTGAATATGAGAATTTGTTATTTATGTCATCAGGGAAAACCAATTTATCATGGAAGGTATTGATGAGCTTAAGAATTAGTATCTTTTTATTAATTTGCTACTTTAGTTTGATCAATTTTACTTATGGAAACTTTCATAATCATCCTTTTCTACATCATTTTGTCATATTCCACGTGAACATTTCCCATTTGAGATGCAAAATGTTACACAAAGGTAGTAAGTCCATTATTCTATGGGTTTATATGTTTGTCTTTAACTAATAGGTAAGTATTGTAGAAATTGACAATTTTTGTAGCTCCTCTATTAAATTATAGCATAATCCAAGGTTAGCACAACCCTGAAGTAGTGAAGTCAAACGAAGCACATGGAAAAGTGGCAAAAGACTACAATATGGTGATCCATCCTTTTGGTGCATCAAAGAAACATCACCATAGTGAAGTCAAAGCTATGTTCAACTCATTGCATGGCACATGCACAGAGAAAATATGTTAGGATTGTGTAACCACCCCTCCCACATTTACCCACATTCACCAGCCTGATAGGGTAAACATGAGTTGCAGGATACTGTCACATGACTCAACCTCCTAAGTACATTTAAGGAAGTGGAATCGACAAACTAAAACTTTACTGGCCTTCTTCAAGAGCTATTGTTTCCCCAGGAGCCAAACAACCACTCCACGTGCCCAAACTCTGAGTTAGCTTTCCTTTTTAGTGATCTGGACTCCCATTTGCTTGCATAAAAAGGAAATCTAGTGAGTGTAACCCTCTAGTCACATGGATAACCCTACCTCCCAGCGATTGCAATCTAAAATCCCCAGTTCTGTGCATGCGACCCTAAAATCTAAGCCACTTTTTCAGGGCTAGGATCTAGATCTTTTCCCAGAACTTGATAGAACTTTCTATAATGATGAATGACACAAGGAAAAAGCCATTAACACAAAATTTAGACAAGAATTAGACCTATCCAGACCTAATCATGACAGAAATTTTGTCAAACACATTATGAACATGTAATCCATAGGTCATACATGTATATCTGAACATAAGGGTCTGATACTTATCTGAGAATCATCAAGAAGGTATAATACCCTCTCTTAATAGCTTAAATAACATCTATTAGGTCATGCATTCAATAACCATTCATTTACCAATAAAAACATGTTAAGAGCTATAACTATAATCTATCATGAAACCATGCTTATACCCAACATATAACCAGAATAATAATGATGACAGAACAACTATCAAAGCCACATGATAACAATTACATTTACTCATAAAATACAAGAGGAAAAGAGCTCTCATTAACATATGCAAAATCCAACCAAGTTAGGGGCTTCCACGTACCACTTGACCATAGATTGCGCTGAACCAAATCTTTACTTTAGCCAATCACCCTCGTGCCATATTCCAAGCATGAATGTGGGACTTACAACAAAACAACCATGGATTCCTTGGGATTTACTGCAATCCCACCAAAACTGGTCAAGGGACTCCTAGGCATGAAACAAGCACCTATACAACCACGCTTTATGGCAATCTCGCCATTACCAGTCAGGGGTTCCTAGGCCCAAACAAAAAAACATACACTACGAGACTTTACTACAATCCTGCCAAAAATGCTCAAGGGATCACTAGGCCCTAAACAAGCTTGGATGCCTCCATATTTCTTCACCAATACCTTGAGGAATTTTCCCATCTCCACCCTCAAGCTTTACCACAATCTCGCCATTTCTGGTCAAGGGATTCCTAGGCCCTTGGGAAATTTCCTAAGACCACCTCACCCGGTTCCAAAACCATTCGACAATCCAAATGTCAACCAAATGAAAAAACCCCATCACACCATGGCTATCTGGAAATGGAAAGGCAAAGTTGAAACCACTGTCACACCTAGAAAAACACATGCCAATGAAAGCAAGAGAACCAAATACACACATGTGTGTACCATGCATGCCAAAACTAGCAAGGAAACCATGCATGCAACTCGATACCTGCAAGTATCCCCATTGTAGCCGCTTGATCCAACTCTTACTTGCTTTATCCTTGCTTCCCTTTTCTTTCTTGTCCTTCTTTTTCCTTCCTTTCTCCAATGCTAGAGTGATCCAAGAATTCTCTAAGTGTGCAAGAGTGTGTGAGAAAGAGAATACAGAGAAAGCTCCAAAACTGAACTGACAAAAGCTGTGAATTGATCCTCATAAGCCTTTTTATCATTGAGGCATCTATTTTCTTCAATTTTCTCTATTTTCCTTCAATTTCCTCCTCACATGAAACTTGTGACCTTTCACCTTCCTTTTCTCCTATTTTCCATTATTTTGATAAATAAAATGCCAATTAATGTCTTTTTCCCTTTTCAAAGCCTTTGCCATTGCCTTTGCCAATTTCCTTAGCCATAATAAACCAATTGAACACCCACTAGGATTTTTTCCCAACATTCAGCTTGGAATACATGTCCATTACCTTGGTCTTAGTTTGTCTTTATTAACTTTATTACATGAAATTTTAACATGGGGTTGTTATAGATCTGTCCCCCTTAAGGGAACACCTTCATTGGTGTTCTATGGCTCCAACCAGCAATACCTCTGAAAAGAAAAAATATATTTCCCATGGATCTTTATAACTTAGCTCGGTGAAATATTTACAATAAACAACCCGCTGAAAAGAAAACCAACATGATAAGATAACAACATGACAACCATACTGCTTATTAGATATTTATAACACAACTAGTTGTGGTATTTACAATAAAAACCATACATAAATATATACATATACCAAAACTCCTTTGCCTCAATTGGTAAACGATGAAGGATGCATATCCCACATCTGGTCAACCATCTCCCACATAGCTTCATGGGGCCCAAAGTGCTTCCACTGCACTTTAACTTTCTTGATTGCTCAATTCTGGAGCATGAGTTGTTTCTGTTGCAAAATGCACTGAGATTCTGGTTGGAATTATCCTTCTGGATCCACCTACAATATAAACCAATTAATCACATGATCAACATATTTCACATATATTTTAAGCAATGAAACATGGAAAACACCATAGACTTTCATTATCAGAGGAAATGCTAGTATGTAGGCCACTGGTACAATCCTCTCAAGGAACTCGAAAGGCCCGCAATACCGAGGTGCTAGCTTCGCACATGACCCAATCCTCAAGGAGCTATTTTCGGTCTTGATGCACAATTACACATGCTCCCCAACCTGAGACTCCTTAAATGCCTTGTGTTGATCTGTATAAATCTTCTATCTGTTTAATGTTTCATTTATATTCTTCTTGATACCCTGCATTTCCTATTCTATATCTACCATCATGTTTGGTCCTATCAACACCCTGTTCATTTGATCACTCCAACTGATGGGATGATTACAACTCTTCCCATAAAGTGCCTTAAACAAACTCATCTATAGTGACTCGTGATACCCATTGTTGTAAGAAAACTCTACCAGTGGAAATACTCCTCCCACCTCTTCTGTTGGTGCATAACATACATCCTCAACATGTCCTCTAGGATCCTATTGACCCTATCTGTCTGCCCATTTGTTTATGGATGATAAGTTTTACTGAAGGCCAACACTGTACCCAAACCTACAAATAACTCCTTCCAAAATCTAGAAGTGAACTTAGCATCATTGTTGATTTATAGAAGAGATGTGGGAGCTTTGAGTAGAAGCAACTAGGGTTTGGCATAGATGGCTTCAAGATGGGGAGGGAGCGGGGATCCCTCTTATTAGAACGTGGTAATGAACAAAGGGAAGGGGATCAAGATGGGATTCAAGGTACATGAAGAGGGTATGTCAGAGAATGTCCAAGGGTCTACAGAAGTAGGTGGGAAAGGACAGAGGATAAGTGAAGACAAGGGTCCAATATGGAAGAAAACGGACCAAAAACAACATCAGAATTCAAAAGGCTCCATAGCGCCATGTAAGCCAAAAACAATGGTTATCCCAATGACATTTATCATCTATCCCAAGACCCAAGCCTTCAGAGAGTGTATGAGGTCATATGAAAGTTCATGGGTCTCTGGCCCATAGAAAAATATTTATGTGATTGGATCAAACATCACTAGAAAATGTGGGGAGAAATCGAGCTACATCTAGGGTCCAAAGGCTTTTTCACGGTGGTATGTTCCAATATGGAAGATAGAGACCGAATCTTTGATAGTGGTCCTTACTTTTTTGCCTTAGTTGGTTTATACATGAGACCATGGATGGAGAATTTCACCCCGAGAAGGAAACATTTACATGCATCCCAGTTTGGATCAAGTTGGATTCGCTTCCCCTGGACTATTGGATCCCTACAACTTTAAATCTAATAGGAGATTCTCTTGGAAAATTCATTAAAATATTATAAGCAACTTTACAATTGAGATACATAACATATGCAAAAATTTGTGTTGAAACGGATGTCTCTGGGGCTCTGCGTGAAGTTATTAAATTAGAGTTCCGTGATGAATTTTGGTTGCAATCAGTGGACTATGAACAAATCCCTTTCAAATGTAAACACAGCCATGAACATAGCCACTTGATAAGGGAACGCCTTTTAATAAAAATTTAGGAACAAAACAAAGAGACAAAATGAAAATATATAGAAGGTTTTGTTAGACCTAGTCCACGGGACAAATCTAAAAGAAGACAACAACAATGAAATCGGGGATGAAAATCCCAGAGAAATAGATTTGAAGTCCTAGCTAAGGAAATCCCAGAGGGATAAGGTGGGCAAGAACATGATAGTGAGGAAAAAGGAGAAGGTAAAGAAGAACAAATGGTGCAACCGAACGAGGACTATGAACAACTAGGATATATCCCAGATCTATCAAAATATTTTGATGGAGATGCAGAAATGACCCCTACTGAAGTAGGAACAAAGGATTCAGAACTATAAGAGATAAATGAGTGAGAAGGAATCGACCTCTAGGATATGGTGGAACAGGCGAGGAAAAAGTGGATAGAGGTAATTAAAGTCGATCAAATGGATGGAATCCAATATCTATACCTAATGAGAGAAGAGATGAGTTTATGGGGGTAGAAAATACCATATCCAGAAAAAACAATGGGATCTCTGAAAGTATCCCAGATGGGAGTAAAAAAAACACACTCTCAGATGGTTTTGGCACCACGAAAGAGCCAATGGAAAAGAGGGAGGAAGCCAAACAGTGTCACCCTCAAGGAGCTGGGATTTATGTTAATAAATTTAGGTAAGATGAGAGAGTTACGATCACCCTCCTTAAACCGTAATTAAATCATTAAAGCTTTATCATGGAACATAAGGTGAATTAGTAGCCTTAGGAAACAACGATTGTTAAATAAAAATATTTAGATGCAACAACCAAATGTTTACAAGAGTCAAAGTGTTTAGCAGAGAAAATAAAGGAGCTAAGTAGGATATTAGGGAGAAGGTATGACATAGTGGAGGTGGAAGCGCAGGGCTTGGCAAGGGGATTGGTCATTTGTTGGAACCCCTAATCCTTGATCTTATTTGACGTTGAAGCCAATAGATATTCCTTATTAGTAGAAATGAAGGTTATAGGATCCTCAGGCACAATGGTGTTTACAAATGTTTTTGGGCCTCAAAGAATTGAAGAGAAGATTAAACTTTTGCAAGATATGAGAAAGATAAAGATCAAAAATGGGAATCTCCATTGAATTATGGGGGGAGATTTCAATATGATAACCTCTCTATTGGAGAAGAGAGGTGGACAAATAAGAGTAGATAGAGATGTTGAAGCATTTAAGGACTTCATCAAGGAATCCAATCTCATTGATATGGCAACGCCAAATGGATGCTTCACCTGGAGTAATAAGTGGGGGGGGATGATCCAGGTGGATCTCTAGACACCAGTGGCATGGAAAAGGCTCAAAATTCAAAGTGGTAGAAAGATGATAAACTTGAAATCGGATCGAAGTGCTCATCACCCTGATTCAAACGATGCAAACGACACTCTAATCTGAGTCCGGATGAAGGAGATTGAGGCAGTCAAAGTCGGGTTGACTTTTGCTGACTGGGCAGGATTAATGAAGACACAATTTGGACTTTTTCTGACGGACAAAATCCGGCCAACTCCAGCCAAATTTCGGGCAAAATTGTCGTCTGGTTAAAATGACTCCTTTGGTCAAAATCCGAATTTTAAAAAATGCACAGGTTGTTTTAATAACAAAAAAATATTAAAAAAAAGGGTGGCGAGCCACCAACCCTGCCACCCCAATCTTATCCACATAACATATATATTATATTAGTGGGGGGGTGGGCCACTACCCTCAGCCCCTCCCACGGAACCACCATAATGTAAGTGCAGAGTTTGGGTGGGCCAGCCCTTGGGGCACAAACCCAACCCATGTAAAACAAAACCTCGTGCATTAAAGGTGGGTTAGCCCTTGGGGCACAAACCCAACCCATGTAAAACAAAACATCATGCATTAAAGGTGGGTCGGCCCTTGGGGTGTGGACCCAACCTTCCACCCATCGACGATTAATGAAAGCCACCACGCAAAAAGGGACATTGACCCCGTCAGAGAGGAGGTAGGTAAGGTGGGCGGGCCACCCAAGGTGGGCCCAACCCAACATTTTTTTTAATTAAAGAAATTCGGTATGTAAAAAAAGGAGGAGGCAGGGTTTGACCGCCCGACCTCCTCCATAACAAACTCATCTCAAACCAACTTTGCCAACAGAATTCTTGGGAAATCCGTCAGCATTTTTTAATTTAAAACTTAGTTCATCAGTGCGCTTAGGCAAAGGAGGGAGTGCACGTAGTTTTAGGCAGATTTTTGTAGGAGGGCCAGATTTTCACTTTGCCATATTTTTACAAATTTGATATGGTTTCAGCATTTCTCAATGCCACGAATGCAATGGCGCTGTCCATTTCTCTATCAGAATTCTACATTTTTTGTCCATTTCTCAGTATGGAGGTATAAAACTCCTTTTTGTAATTAATTCTTGTACTCTTCTTTCTCATGCCACTTAATGAATGAAGGCCTCCCCATTGATCGAGTAGGGCCCGGAGACGTAGTCCAAGTCAGACAAACTCCGTTATCAAGTTTTGTTGTCTTATTTCATGCTTTATGTGTTTCTCCTCTTCTCTCATGTGCACATTAAATTTCTATGTTAAGCAACAATTTATGCATGTAATTCTTTAATACATCTATAAGCAAAAGATCTTGGATCAAGTGGTATCAGAGCAGGTCTTTTTAGATGTGAATTTCTTGTTTGTATGCTAACAAGAAACAAGCTCCGAAGAGGCGAAGTGAAACTGAAGTCTTTCGATCCTGAAGCGGGGCATGCACATCGAAGGAGAAACATGGCAAATGAAAAGGCTCACTATGAAGAGGAGCTCAATTTCCGCAAAACTTTCTATACAATGGCAGAAAATTTTGGCTAGTTTCTTTCAAGAATAGAAAAAGCAGAAGGGAAAAAGGTAGAAGAACAAGGTTCAGTGCATGGGAATGGTGAAGAAGGACCCCCTCCTTCTCCTTCCACGAGTGAAAGTTATTCTTCCTCTCATCATCATCATCATCATAGAAATTCAAGGGGTGCATCTAAGAAACATTTCTTTAAATTAGATGTCAAATTTGATTTTCCCATGTATAATGGTGAAAGTAATGCAGAAAAGCTTAATAACTGGATTAGGCAGATTGAGATCTACTGCAGGATTCAGCAAATTGAAGAGGATGAGTCAAAGATTTAGTTGGCCTCTCTTTGAATGAGTGGCACCGCTCTCGTCTGGTGGGAGAGAAAATTGCGAAGCAGTAAGAGTGTGGGTAACCTTCTTTCCTCATGGCCTAGTTTCATTTCTGCATTAAAGGAACAATTATATGCCTTGGGTTATAAGCAAAAAGCCTTAATGGATTGGCAATACTTAAGGTAAGGCATAGGTCAGGATGTTCAAATCTTTACTGAGGAGTTTAGAAAACATGCACTTAATTTGGGCATTGCACTTGACTCACCTGAAGTAGTAACGAAGTATATTGGATCATTACATAGTTATATTAGACATTCATTATTATTGTTTGAACCTACTACCATTGACTCGGCTAGTGTAAAGGCCATTCATCTGGAAAACAGGGGAACACCTGAGCGGGATGACCACCCAAAGAGAGCCACGGTAGCCAAGGGAAGGGGAGCAAAGCCCTCTTGTACACATTGTGAGAAAGAGGGGCATGATGAAGAAAATTGTTGGAAGTTGCATCTTGAGCTGAGACCTGAAAGGAATGACAAAAAGGGGAAGCAGAAGGTCTTCATCACCATGCAACAAATACAAGATTCTGAGTCAGAGGAAGATGAGAAGGTTGCAGTTGCAGGATTTGCATGAGGTAGGCCCATTGACTTGGGGTTCAATTCTGGCAATGAAACGAAGTTTGCAGCCCTTGGGATCACGGTAGGAGGACCCATATATTTGGGGTTTGATTCTGACCATGAATCAAGGATTTCAACAGACATAACGAAAAGGGCACTCCTCATCGCAGGACTCCAAGAACTTGAGGAGATCAACCACCACATCCAAGTAGAGAATGTTGAGCTAAGGAGGCTTCTACAGGAAGTAAGGGAAGAAAAACAAATATTACAATGCCAGTTGCAAGCCAAGGATGAGGCCTTGGAAAAGTTGCAGCATCGCTATCCAGAGGTAAAAAACGATTCCTCGATTTCATATGATTTTCATGTTGATGAATTCACTGCTTTTGAGAAACATACTATAGGGATTGGATCCAAACTATTGAAGAATATGGGGTATCATAGAAAGGACCTCAGCATCAAAGGCCAAGGCATCATAAACCCCATCAAAGTCGAGGAATTTCCGTGTTGTGCAGGACTCGGATATGCCAGAAAGGAAATGGGAGAAAGCTCCAATATAGCTAGTAACCATCCAACGACAGATGATGAAATTTCCTCCTCACGGTCCAGCGATAGTGAGGGCCCCATAAACACTTACCAGAGGAACACTAGGGGAAAGCACCCCAAGGCAACCCTGAAATTTGGAGGAAAAAGAATCGTTGTAGCCATTACAACAAAGAGGGACACCAACAAACTGCATGTCCGACGCTCCATGCTCTGGAAACATCGTTGGAGGAGCCAAAAGGTGAACATGTTCAGAAAATGAATCCACCCCATTCATAGTGGTCTACTTTATTAAGTTGGTTTTTCTAAGGTAGTAGCTTGTTATGGCCACCATTGTAAATCATACGTTGCAAGTAAATGTAAAAGTGATGGTGTGTTTCCTATCACTTCAAATTGCAACAATGATATTTTGGCCTTTCTTCTAGTTGAGGTATTGATTACCTTTTATGTAATCCTTGGCCAAGGAGTGTGTGCTATAAACTCTTGGCAAGGAAGGGTTGTTAAGTCATGTGTGGTGTGCATGATTACAAAAAAGGAAAAAAAAATGTATTGGTTTTGCATGCAGGAGATCGAAAGTGTGGGTTGAAAGGACACAAACAGTGTGCTAAGTGTAAATGCTTTTGGGGTCCAAAAGCTCCTCAGTAGGGAGGATTGATCTATGTGGATCTCCAGACACCAGTGGCATGGAAAAGGCTCAAAATTCAATGTGGAAAAAAGATGATAAACTTGACATTAGATCGAAGTGCTCGTCACCCTGATTCCAACGGTGTGAACGACACTCCAATCTGAGTTTGGATGAAGGAGATAGAGGCAGTCAAAGTTGGGTTGACTTTTGTTGACTGGGCAGGATTAATGAAGACACAATTTGGACTTTTTCCGGTGGACGGAATCCGGCCAACTTCGGCCAAATTCCGGGCGAAATTGTCGCCTAGTTAAAATGACTCCTTTGGTCAAAATCTAAATTTTCAAAAATGCACAAGTTGTTTTAATAACAAAAAAATATTTTAAAAAAGGGTGGTGGGCCACCAACCCCGCCACCCCAATCTTATCCACATAACATATATATTATATTAGTGTAGCGGTGGGCCACTACCCCCGGCCCCTCCCACGGAACCACCATAACATAAATGTAGAGCTTGGGTAGGTCGGCCCTTGGGGCACGAACCCAACCCATGTAAAACAAAACCTCGTGCATTAAAGGTGGGTCGGCCCTTGGGACGCGGACCCAACCTTCCACCCACTGACGATTAATGAAAAATGCCATGCAAAATGGGACATGGACCCCGTCGGAGAGGAGGTAGGTAAGGTGGGCAGGCCCAACCCAACCTTTTTTTTTAATTAAAGAAATTCAGTATGTAAAAAAAGGAGGAGGCAAGGTTTGACCGCCCAACCTCCTCTGTAACAAATTGATCTCAAATCAACTCCTCTGACAGAATTCTTGAGAAATCCATCAGCATTTTTTATTTAAAAATCAGTTCATCAGTGCGCCCAGGCAGAGGAGGGAGCACACGTAGCTCGAGGCAGATTTTTGCAAGAGGGCCAGATTTTCACTTTGTCAGATTTTCACAATTTTTATATGGTTTCAACATTTCTCGATGCCATGAACGCAATGGCATTGTCCATTTCTCCATCAAAGTTCTGCATTTTTTAGCCATTTTTCAGTATGGAGGTATAAAGCTCCTTTTTGTAACTGATGCTTGTACTCTTCTTTCTCATGCCACTTAATGAATGAAGGCCTCCCCATTGATCGAGCAGGGCCCGGAGACATAGCCCAAGTCAGACGAACTCCGTTATCAATTTTTGTTGTCTTCCTTCATGCTTTATGTGTTTCTCCTCTTCTCTCATGTGCACATTAAATTTCTATGTTAAGATGCAATTTATGCATGTAATTCTTTAATACATCTATAAGCAAAAGATCTTGGATCAGGGGAAAACATCAAGTGGCATCCAGACTGGACAAATTTTTAATCTCAGAAGATTTACTGATGAGAGCAGTAGATGCGGCAACAAATATCCTTCCCCGTGGGGGGTCGAATCATTGGTCAGTTCTCGTAATGCTTCAGTTGGTAGGTACCCCCAAAAATAGGCCTTTCATATTTGAATCCTTCTAGTTAAATCACCCTACCTTCATGGAGAATATCAAAGGATGGTGGGAGAAAGGATCACAATCAGAGGCTCAGAAATGTTCACCCTGTGGGCTAGGTTAAAAAATATTAAGTCAACATTAAAATAATGGAACAAGACATAATTTTACAACATATTTCAAGCGTAAAAGGTATTGGAACAAAAAATGGAAGCACCGCAACAACAATTGATTTCTGAAGGTTATTTAGACGACAAGAAAGAAGAGGAGAGGGAGTTACCAAAGAAGTGGAAGGATAGATGTAAACGAGAGGAAATTCTAAGGAGGCAGAAATCTCAAGTGTTATGGGTCCGAGAGGGAGAGAGAAACACTAAATCCTTTCACCAATCAACAATAAAACATAGAAACTCCAATAGAATCCTACACATAAAGGATGAAAGGGGGGAAATTTTTGAGGCTCATCAAGACATTGAGAAGGTCTTGGTCCGACACTTCTAAAATATACATAAAGAGCCCCAAGTGGAGAGAGAGGAAGAAATCCAAATGATTGTAAGCCACGTCCCAAAGGTGCTCACTGAAGAGCACAAAAAGAATCTAAACAAGTTGGTCTCCATGGAGGAAGTCACATTGGAAGTGAATGAAATGGATAGTGGTAAAGCCCCTAGACTGGATGGATTTACTATAGATTTCTTTAAATTTTGTTGGGAAATTGTCAAATTTTATATAATGAGGTGGTTGCAGACTCCCAATAATCAACATCATCCTCAAATCCCTGAATTCAACTTTTATATCCCTCATTCCCAAGGAAGAATCGGCCAATACCCCCGAAAAGTTCAGGACTATAGCCTTGTGCAACATTTTATACAAAATCATATCCAAACTAGCAGTTAATTGAATGAAAACAATTCTTCCTTATTTGATCTTGAAGGAACAATCAATTTTTGTGGAGCGGAGACAGATTTTGGATAATGTAATCCTAGCGCACGAAGTAGCTCATTCGCAGAAGACCCAAAATAAGGTTGGTATGTTTATGCAATTAGATTTATCTAAAGCTTGCGACAAGATTAACTAAGAATACATGGTAGCGGTGCCAAAAGCATTTGGCTTTGATGAACACTGGATCAATTGGATTATGGCAATAGTATCATCACCAATTATTCAATTTTAATTAATGGATCCCAATCAAAACCTTTCGTCCTGTCTAGAGGAATTAGGCAAGGGGACCCCTTGTATCCTTTTATATTTATTTTAATGATGGAAGGACTTGTGAAGGTGATTGGAGCAGCCAATAGAGGATGATACATCAAAGGACTTAAGCTACATGAGGATTTTAAGGTGACCACTCATAAAAATTTGTGGATGATACCATGCTTGATGGTGTACCCATGGTAAAGGAAGCACGTAATTTTAAAGGATACCTTCATGAAGTCATCAGGTATGGAGCTAAACCACTCAAAGTATATGATTTTATTTTTTAACACTCACATTGCTATCCAGTGAAGCCTATCATCCATTATAGATTTCCAAATGAAATCCCTCCCTTCTAAGTATTTAGGGGTACCCCTAACAGTGCAAGCCTGGAAGAAATCAAACTGGGAGAGAGTAATCTCCAACCTAGAAGATAGGGTTAAAAGATGGATGGTGAGAGTGTTGATTTTTTTGGGGTGATTAATGCTAGTAAAGGTGGTGCTTCAGGATGTCCCGTATTTTTTGGATGATTCCTTTGGGTGCAGGAAGAACATACAACATATACCCTTCACTGGTGGTGTGGAACACGATTTGTAAATCCAAGCAGGAAGGAAGCCTTGGGCTGCTAGACCTTGAAATAGTTAACAAGGAAAATGGGGCCAAAATGTGGTGGATATGGTTAAAGGGAGGGGAGACACCATGGGCGAGACTATGGAAAGAAAAGTATGCCCCTAATTTCCAACTAAAAAACCTAGTAAGATTCACCGGGTCAATACAGGGGTTAGTTATATGGAACCTGGAATGGATTAACAAATATTTTATATAAAAGTATAGCTTTTGGGAAATAAGAAATGGAAAAGATGCCTTATTCTAGGAGGATTCCTGAAAACAACAACCTAAATTAAACAAACCAAAATGGCAGGGTCTACAGGTAGCCATAGAGAGACAAGGGTGTAGGGAAGTCCATCAATTATGGGCTCAATAGCTGGAAAATAATGAATGGAAGCTATGGAACTTAAACATCCTCCACTAGGAAAATATGAGTGTTTTATACATACAAGATATTACATAGGAACTTAACCAAAGACAAATCCTAACGAATGATGACCAGGAACAAATCCGATGGGGGCAGTGAGAAGGGGGATATTTCAACCTCAAGGAAGCCAAGGCTTATCGTTAAGCTAAACATCTTGAATTCAGTGACCCATATTGGAGTAAAATTTGGGTGGCCTCTCACTGACTGAAAATTAAAATGTTTGTGGGTAATTTTGCACAGAAAGGTGTTAACCTAGGAGAATTTAGTGAAGTGAGGGATGATTGGTCAATCATGGTGCTGCCTATGTGAGAAGGAAGAATAAAGCTTTAACCACCTTCTAAATATTTGTACATACACATAATCTTTGTGGGATTTGCTAACCGTCATCTACATACAAACAGATAGAAACAAGGAAAGCATATAGGAAACAATTAAACATTGGAGGTTTCAATATACGATGAATGAAGTGGTGAACATGACCTGGAGCTTGATCCCGGGATTTACCCTCTGGTTAATCTGGAAGAAATGCAACCGTCGAATATTTTGTGATAAAAAGCCTCCAGTTACAAACATGATGGAATAAATTCACTGTCAGATGAAGGAAACCATTAATAGAAGAAGAATTCAAACCTTAGAGGATCAACCATCTCCTCGAGGAACAAGAATTTTAAATTTTTTTGACCTGGAAAACCTGAGTGATACAATACATAGACCTAGAGAAATTCCTATAAATTTTGACTCTATAGTTTGGTAGGTTCCTCCGGAGGGATTCTAGAAATTGAATTTTTATGGAGAATCCAAGGGAAACCCAGGCAAGGATGGAGTCGGAGGAATCATTTGGTACTGGATAGGTAAAATTCAAAGGTTATACTTCATAAACCTAGGCTAAGCCACAAATAATGTAGCATATTTCTAAGCCCTAGAGTATGGACTGGAAACGTTGTGATGAGAGAGAAGGGTGAATGTAATAGTGGAGGGGGATTACAAATTAGCTATCCAAGTGGCACATATACTACAATGTAGTTCTTAGATGAATAAGGTCGTAAATAATTTTCACCTCACTCAAATAATCCAAAGCATTAAGGAACACTTGGAGGAGTTGAAAACGATGGAGTTTGCCTTAGAGAGACACTAAGCTAATGCGTTGGTAGACAAAGTGGAAAACGAAGGGGTCAGGAGTGCTAGGTTTATCATTGAGCTAACCTGGGAGGACATGGTGGATAGAAAACTAAAGGAAGACAGTAGAGTGTTGGCAGAGCAAGATCACCCCATGTCAACGAGACGAGGCAACAGACATGGGGTGGGTTAGGATGAGGGCAGTGACCCACTTGGTGAGCTGAATGTTTACCAATCATCATGAGTCAACAAGTTGTGGTTTTTAGGGAAGGTCAAGGAGGTACATGTCATCAAGACAAGAAGGACATTACGGTCATTGATGGGAAGGGGCGGCACCCTAGATCACTCAATAGTTCGTCGGGAGGTCACATTAATTGGAAAGGATGGTTTAAGGAGTGGAGAAGGAAAATTCCCAATGCGGAGTTGTACTGGAACATGATGATGGAAATAATGAGCCTGAACAAACCATTTATAGAAGAAAATGAGCAGGAAGATAACCCCATCCCCACATGAATGTGCTTCAACTCCATCGGTTCGTAGAACTTGTCAGGAATAGGAGGAGAAGGTGCTCAAAGGATAGGGCAGAAGGATCTGGGTTGGATGTTTCATTTATATGTTAAGATGGAGAAAAAATCAGTTGTATAGTGCCAAGTGTGAAGGTTACAAGGTGGAGAAGTAGAAAGAGAGAGTCTATTCATTAGAGAATTGAGGCCTCCAAGATAGTAATGGATAAGGGGAGAAATATTGGTGGAAGGCCACGAGGGAGGCCGAGAGTGGATGCTCAGAGATTTGTGGCAGGAGAACCAAAATGGAGGATGCGACGAGGGAGGCACCACTAATCTATCATATGAATGTACCAGAGAAGGGAAAATAAAACTTCAAAATCTGGGAAAATAAAGTGAGACGCTTGCAAAGGAGCATCCTGAAGAACAAAATTGAGGAAGATGTCGACTAGATCCTAAACACAAGGAAATTCCAAATGAGGTAGATGATTTATCAGAGAACTATGGAGATATCTTGGCATGTTAAAACCTTAGTGGTAAAGCTACATGCAAAGATGGCAGAAGAAAGAACCATGATGCAAGCGAAACACTAGCTACAACTAAAGGCAATTAAGCAGTGACATCAGGCTATAGAAGAGGTGCTTCAAAGGGTGTCTAACTTAGAACACCTTCAAGATGATATAATTGGATATATTAACAAATGTTCTCAATTCACCTCAAATATATCAATAACCTGGATATCACATTGGGATAGGGACATGGCGAGCCAACCAGACTTATGAAATACAAGGTTAGACAGGTAACTGGAGCTAGTGGCAAGTAACTAACGACGCAAAGAGAGGGGATGGATGCATTGGAAACTCTAGCAGGGAAAACCACACATGTATCTGGGTTCAGGTGGGGCAGAAGTTACTTCAATATCCTTGGATAAATGAATATGTTTCTGTGTCTAATTTTTTTTAATTTTGTCGACTGATTATGTAGTCCAATTCATTATATTATGAAGACAAAAAGGTCTGTAGGTGTAGAATAGAAAGATATATTTTTAGACTCACTGCCTTCGAATGGTAATTGGCTAAGTAGCAGTAGAAGAAGAGAAAAATCTGTAGATATGCTTAGGAGATACCATAGGCAAAAAAAAAAAAATACTGCAGCTGGTATGGTTTCCAATCTAGGAAACCAATAGGATATGATGTATTTTTCTGTTCTATAGTAATATATGGTTGCTCTACTAACTTACAAAAAAAAAGAACTTAACATCATTGTTTGACACAATCTTCTTTAGAATACCATGTAATCTCAATATCTCTCTAATGAAGACCTATGCTACCTCACGGCTGAATAAGTAGACTTAATCGCTATGAAGTGAGCTACCTTAGTCAACTTGTTAACCACAACCATGATGGAATCATGTTGTCTAGATGTCCTCAGAAAGCCTGTAATGAATTCCATGGAAATTACCTCCCATATCCACTCTGGAATCATAATCAAATGTAGTAGACCACCTAGATGCTTACACTCTACCTTGACCTGTTGACAATCCAAACACCTTACGACAAACTCAACTACCTCTTTCTTCAAATTCAGCCAATAGTAGAAATTCTTTACTGCTTTCAATGTCTTCTGATGTCCTAGGTGACTTGAATATGACTTAACATAAAATTCCCTCAAGATAAGCTTCTTGAACTCGTTATTATCTGACACGTAGATCTTGTCCCTAAATCTAACCAAACCATATGTAGTGAGGTGATAGTCCACATCTTGTTCACTTATACCCTGCTACTGTAACATGCGCCTAAGCTCCCTGTACCTGTCATCCTACTATATTGAATGTAAGATATGATTTTGTAAATTTGTCCCATAAGAAATCATAACTGCTATATGATTTACCTGTACTCTTTTGCTAAGAGCATTTGCAACCTTGTTCTCCTTACCCTTAATGTACCTGATCTCAAAGTCAAATTCACTAAGCGTGGACTACCACGTAGCCTTCTGGTCATTTAGATTAGGTTGGTAAAACAATTATCTTAACCCACTGTGATCACTCATTAGAATGAACCTCCTGCCAAGAAGATAGTGTCTCCACATCTTCATTGCTTGAATGATCGCTTCCAACTCAACTCAAGATCATGTGTCACATAGTTTTGCTTGTGCTCATTTAGTTTCCTTGATTCATAGCATATCACCTATCCCTCCCACATTAGGACTCCACCAAATCCTATCTTGCAAGAATTTGTACACACTACGAACTCTTTATCCAGATCTGCAATCTTTAGAACTGGAGCATTTGTAATCAATTTCTTCAACTGCTCAAAACTAGCTACCCATTAGTCTGTCCATTAAAATTTATTTCCTTTTCATTGCAATGATGTAATAGGATAGGAAATCTACCATAATTTCTCAATGAACCTCCTATAATAACCTACTAACCCCATGAATGATATCACCTCATCTACATTCCTAAGAGCTTCCCATTCCATAATAGCTCTTATCTTTTCCAAATTCACTACTATGCCTTCCTTGGAAACAACATGTCCCAAGTAATGTACCTCTGTCTCAAAGAAGTTGATTTTACTAAGCTTGGCATACAAGTGATGCTCTCTTATCAATTTCAATACTATTGCTAAGTGTTCGACATACTCTTCCTAATTCTTAGAATATATCAATATGTCATCATTGAATATAATCACAAACTTCTCTAGATAAAGACGCAACACACAATTCATCAAACACATGAAAGTAGCTGGAGCATTAGTCAAACCAAAATGAACCACAACAAACCCAGAATTCCCATACATGGTCTGGAACTTAGTCTTGTAGATATCCTCTTCTTTTATGTGTACCTGATCATGTCCTGATCTCAAATCAATCTTCAAGGACATTGCTGCTCCCTTTATCTTATCAAACAAGTCATCAATCCTCGAGAGCAATACTTATTCCCTATGGTTACCTTGTTCAACTTCCTATAATCAATACACAACCTGAGAGTACCATCCTTCTTCTTCACAAACAATACTAGTGCACCCCAAGGCAATACACTTGGCCTGATGTATCCCTTGTCAAGCATTTCCTTCAACTACAAATTTAATTCCACTAGCTTGGCAGTGCTCATAATGTAACATGCCTTTAATGCTGGTGCTACTCCTAGTACCAACTCAATAGAAAAGCCCACTTTCTTATTAGGTGGAAACTCTGAAATATTTGCAGGAAATACATCTTGAAACTGCTACAAGACTCGATACTTACTGAAGACTTCCACATCCTCAAAATCCTTACCTTTATCACTGGAAATATACACTACAATTAATAGACACTCTTTCCTGCAATTGTGTTGAAGCCCTGAAAATCGGGTCGACAACAAGGGGGATACCCACCCGGTCCGGACCTTGGTTGGCAGCTCCTTATCCGTTTGGTATAGCGGGTCCAACTGGGGATAACGGGACCAGTTTCCCGATCTTGGGTGTGTGTGTGTGTAGAGTTGATTAATGTTGATCTAAAAGTACTTTAAAGCTAATCTAATTTAGATTCTTTAACTTTACTCTATGCTATTGTAATCTAGCGAGAAACAACAAATCAAATCTATTCTAACCCGGGATGTATATCTTCCATCATGCAATCTAAAAAGATTTCAAATAATAACTGGTAATAAAGATCATTCAGCTATCATAGGAATAGAAACCATTTGAGATAAACCACTTTGCATAAGAAGTTAGGCAAAACAGTTGTGAACAGCATATCGCATAATAAGCTATTCATATGTCAAACATAAAAAATATGACTCCACCGTACAAAAGTGCCAAATGATAACCCATACATTCATGCAATAACATATAAACAACTGAAACTGTAAATCACTTAAATAATATAAGCAGGAATTTGCCAAGAGATAAAAGTACCATTTATGACTTAGTTCTACCCATAAGCTTCAAGCAAAAATGATCTATCTCTACTTGTTCTAAAATCTACCAAGAGTACAAAAGTGCAACATCAGTAGCAGATATCAAAATGCAAGTAAAAAATAAATCTCGATCCATCCATTCATCAAAACCTCCTCTGAGGGTGCAGAAGTGCATGTTCTGAGGATAAGTTTTTGACAAATCTATGGACCCTTCTCTAAATGCATG
This sequence comes from Pinus taeda, assembly GCA_000404065.3. Taxonomy (NCBI): domain Eukaryota; kingdom Viridiplantae; phylum Streptophyta; class Pinopsida; order Pinales; family Pinaceae; genus Pinus; species Pinus taeda. Next base: position 56,818 of record APFE030283608.1, on the reverse strand, counting down.
AGAAGGGTTAAAATACTACTTCCTAATTCTAATAATAGTGTTTTTTACAAAATTGTAGGATACGGTTCTCAAATGACCATCCTTTTTCTAATCTAAACAAAAAAGAAACAACAAACTACTAAAAATAAGCTACTTCTGAATTTGGTCCTTAAAATTGCAAGTGTTTAGCATGGATTTGAGAAGAGTCGGTTGGCCGACTTCTGCGCTGAGCTAGGCTGCGAAAACGGAATCTATGAGAGCTGGCACTACTTTCTCGGCTGAGTTTATGATGCATTTCATAGTCATCCATTGACTGTGTGGCTTGACTAAGTATGCCCAATAGCACTCCCAA
>APFE030283608.1:0-51949 GCA_000404065.3 Pinus taeda | reverse complement strand
ATGCCCTTGAGCCTTGAATTGTCTGCCTTGTAACTCTGCATTGTCAAGTATCCATCTGATCATATCTGTATACGGCAAAATCTTGGGTCTAGCTGCTATTCGGTGAAGAAATGAACAAGCCAGCTCTTCTAAGGATGCCTCGGAAGTGTTTTGTGATCCCGCGGCGCTATCAACCTTCATTACTCTAGGATTTTCCTCCTCCAGCAGCCTATACATGCCTTCCCAGGTCGAAATTCCTGCGTCCTTGTTGCATGTAGTGTCTGTGTACAAGGGCGCCATCTCCTTTGCCTTTTCCTTCGTCTCGGAGCCTTGGGCTTTATGTTTCTTTCCCATTTTCTCCTGTGTTCGGCTTTTCAATCTTCTTATCTCTTAGTTCCTGCAGATTACGAGCAAAGTGGAAATGACTGATTGAGAAAGGTGATGGGAGAGTTTTAAATGCAACAGATATACCAAATATGCCACCTTACGTGAAACAATTCTTTAGCAAAGCACACATCTTTATTTCATTAAATAACTGACAACTAATCCACTTACTATCATTAAAAGCGCATGATTTGGGGTCAGATTATGGTAAGTGGCCTTTCTTTGAATGGCGTGCCCGAAGGATTCGCGATTAAATGATTCATGATTTGCTTACGTTACATTGAAGATCGTGCCATCGCAAGGCACGCTAATCGCAAATCGCCAGATCGCAGACTGTATCATCGCGGCGATCACAATATCGCAGGTCGCAACATCGCAGGTCGCAGGAGTTTGATGTTTGTTAAGTATTGCCATTTTATTTCTGCGATGTGCGATCTTGCGATCAGTGTTATCGCAGATTGGCAAATTTTGAGGTTTTTCCTTATGAACATTACTTACTGTGATGCGACGTTAGGCTTAACATGTGGGGGGCCTTGTGCATTGATGCAATTTTTTAAAGACCCTTACCTTATTGTAGACTTAGGTTAAAAATACTCAAAAGACCGTTCTAAGACTACGATGGTAGCTTTATTTTGAAGAAGGAAAATTTGATTTTTCTCAAAATTAAAATAGGGGTCCCCATTCATTTAGCATTTTGGACAAATACTAAAATGAAAAAGGGGGGGTTGTTGCTGGCCACAAAACTTCCTAGAAATCCTCTCCATGAATTTGGCTGCCAAGTGCTCATTTAAACGTTTGATTTTGTCTCCAAATTGACTAAAAAGACTACATAAAGCACACATTAGACTTGTTGGCATAATGACTAACCTAGTTCACTCTATTAGCATAAATATAATAAAAAACATGCAATAAAATAATGAGAATGGTGGATTAAGTCGAATTAGGAGGTTGAATGAGCCCATATAATTATCCATTTTTGGGGCTCATCAAGGTTCACCCGAAGAAAGCGGTTGCCATCAAGGAAGAAGTTGAAAAACTTTTACATGTTGGTTTCATTTACCCTGTTCCCCTAACTGATTGGGTATCGAATATTGTTCCTGTCATGAAAAAGAAAGGAACGATTAGAGTGTGCGTTGATTACAGGGATGTAAATCAAGCTTGTCCAAAGGACAACTACCCTACACCCTTTATTGACCAAATAATTGATGAATGCACCGGATGAAAAACCTTTTCATTCATGGATGGATTTTCCAGATATAATCAAATATATATCCGCCCACACGACCAGTCGAATACTGCATTTATATGTATGTGGGGCACATTCGCGTACCATAAGCTACCTTTAGGTTTAAAGAAGACAGGGGCAAATTTTTAGAGAGAAATGAACTACGCCTTCCATGGCATCAAGCACATCGTTCAACCATACCTCGACGATCTACCGGCTCATTCGTGAAAGCAGACCGATCATCCGCAGCATCTGAGAGCTATATTTCTATGTTGCCGACATTACAAGATACGACTCAATCCACATAAGTGTGTGTTTTGTGTCAGTTCTAGTCGTTTACTTGGTTTCGTAGTTTCTAAGGATGGGATTCAACTCGACCCATGTAAGGTCCAGGCAATCATTAACATGCCACCACCTTCAAATTTTTTTCAAATTCAAAAACTCCAAGGGAAAGCAAACTTTCTAGGGAGGTTCATTCCAAATTACGCCAAACTTGCTAAAGGTTATACATGTCTTTTGAAAAAAGAAGTGCCCTTCAACTGGGATTAGGTTGCACAAGCTTCCTTTGATGCTTTAAAGGATTCCCTAATAAAAGCATCATTAATGTACACTCCTGACTATCAAAAGGACTTTAACCTGTATCTTGCTGCAGCAGATACAACCATCGCAATGGTTTTAGTACAAGAAGACAACGGAATTGAACATCCAGTCTATTATTTAAGCTTAAACTTAAATGATACTGAAAGAAAGTACTCCTATGTTGAAAATCTGGCTCTAGCAGCTGTTCAAGCAATCTATAGATTTTGACACTATATCCTCTTTCGCAAAACTACCATTCTGTCAGATTGCAACCCTATGACCTACATTTTGTCGCGTCAATTACTAGGGGGAAAATATTCAAAATGGATAGCCATTTTGTAATAGTTTGATCTGGAATTCACAAAATCCAAATCAAAGAAATCTCTAGTTTTCGTGGAGTTACTACACAACCTCCCATCGTCGTCCAATGATTCAACATCTAAAGCATCAATCGTGGATGAATCTTTATTTATGATATCTTCAAGCGATCCATGCTATGGAGATATACTGATCTATCTCCAAACCCAAACCTTTAGGCCTAATACCTCTTGCTCCGAACAATGATGTACTCAATACCAAGCTAAAGACTACATGATCGTCGATGATACCCTTTACCATCGTGGTGTCGATACAGTTCTGCGAAGGTGCCTCACACATGAGGAGGCCAAAAAAGTCCTCAATGACTGTCATTCAGGTGCATGTGGGGGGCATCAATCTGGTTATGCTACGTCACAAAAGATCTTACAAGCAGGTTACTTTTGGCCTACTATATTCAAAGATTGCGTAATCGCGGTCAAAAGTTGCCATGCTTGTTAAATCTTCGACCACAAAACCAGACTACCACCCGCACCGCTGCATCCAGTAGTTGTTGTTGGGCCATTCGCCAAATGGGGCATAGATTTCATGACATGTAACTCCACCTCGACCAGGGGGCATGGGTATATCATAGTCGCAATCGACTATTTTACAAAATGGGCCGAGGCGATGCGTACATTAAACAACAGTGGCGAAACAACTGCTCTTTTCTTTCTCAATCATGTAGTCTCTAGATTCAGTGTTCCACAAGCTATAGTCACAGATCATGGATCACATTTTCGCAATCACATGATGGTTGAATTGGCTACCAAATTAGGACTCCGTATTATTCGCAAGCTAACGGACAAGTTGAGACCATCAACAAAGTCCTGAAGTGCATGCTGCAAAGGATGATTAGAGTCCACAAACAAAATTGGTACTTAATCCTGTACTCAGCTTTATGGGCATATAAGACATTGGTGAGAAACGCAACCGGATTTACACCCTTTCAGTTGGTGTATGGCCTAGAAGAAGTATTGCCAATTCAGTGTGAAATTTCAGCTCTCAAGCTCGCAGTCAATCTACTCCCCGAAACTCCGGAAGAAGAGATTCGTTTCTTAGAACTAATCCAATTAGATGAAACCCGTCGTGACACTGCTTTGGCTAACGAAGCTCATAAGAAATAGGTCAAGGCACAATTTGACAAAAATGACAAACCCCGTGTCTTCTTAGAAGGTGACCTAGTCTTGTTGTACGATTAGGAATCTGATAAATTGGGAGAAGGTAAGTTCCAACCTTTGTGGATGGGCCCCTACATTGTTAAATGAGTATTAGCAAAAGGAGCCTACGAGCTAGTAGATTATGATGGGATTCCACTGCCGCAACCCTGAAACTGGTTGTACCTTATGCGTTACTATGCTTGATTAAGTGTAGTAATCTCTTCATATGCTTTTGTTACGTTTTTGTTTTCACCAAGAGGGATCATTTTGGTTAGGTAATCCACTTTGCATTTGTTGCAGATGTCGGATCTATTGGAATCATTCGTTGGATACGCCGACGGAGCTAGTCGTAGTATGCAGAATCTATCTTCTGCAACCTGGGCCATTTTTAATCCAAGCAACGAGTTAGTGAGTTTAAGAGGGATATGTATTGGTCGATAAACAAACAACATCGCTGAGTACAACACGTTGGTGGAGCTTCTCTCTGATGCCATCGTACATGACATACGCCGACTTGTTGTTAGGCTAGATTCACAACTCATCATCCTACAACTTACTGGCATCTATTCCGTTCGAAATCTAGCTATCTATCATATGTTCATAAGGGTCAAGATTTTGGAAAGGCAGTTTGATTCTATTCAATATCAACACATTTCCATAAACTTAAACACATTAACTGATTCATTAGCAAATTATGTGTTAGACATATATTTGAAGCATTTATAAAGGAAAAAGCATTTAAATCAACATTTGCGTCAGGATCACATAACTTAACTGAAATAAAACTCTGAAAATCAAAAATATATATAGTTGTTTATAGTTTTTTACAAAATGTTCTGTGTCCAGGACAAAATCGGTCATACGAACCAAAAAATTAAAAAATGCAAAAAGGCACCCTAGACTAATGGTGTTGGTGATAGCAAGTCACTACCTGTGTGATCATACGTAAGAGCCTAGTCCATCAACTCGGCATGCCAGTGGTATGGCACTGTAATCTCAGAGGTAAATCGTCGGTCCTCACATCCTAAATACCAAGGGTGAGACCCTCAATCTGATCCTGTAACACTGCAAGGGTCTTTGCTATGTCCAGATCGTGAAGGACATCCCTTCCTACAGCCTCTCCTGCTGGAACGACATATACTACCCTCGGGCACGCTGTTGATCGCACTAGTCCAATATCTGCACACATATATGAGTTTAATTAGTCTTGATAACCTTTAAAAAACACAAGAACATTATAAAAGCAATAAACAGAGATATGGTTAGATATTTTTACCTATAGCACCCCACTGCTCGCCAGCCAGTAACGCCAAATCTCGGTCGCCTCAGAAATCCATCCCAACGTATGGATACTCTGCAAAGACCATCTCCTGACAGTCGAACCACTCAAAGAAGGCATCAGAGAATGAAATTTGTGACTGACCAGCATGTCTGTCCATGAGATCAACCCATCTTTGCATCCATGGTTCCCTCGGTGTTGGCAATCCGAGTGAAATGTACTATGGCTGTATCAGTGGAATCCTCTCCAAGGCAAAAGTAGTCAAAATAGAATCATAACCAAAGTTCTTGGATCATCCATTCTTCACCTTGGAAAGTTATTCTTTTATAACCGAAAGTACTACATCACACCAGTTGAAGACCTTTGGTTCAAGGCATCCCAGGGCATACTACATATAAGACCTATTGGCCAAATGAAGAGCCACGCTACCAGCAAATCTAGCAAAGGTGAATAAAATAGTCCTCAAGGACCGATCAATGACATCTCAAATACTGATCTTTCCATCCTTGCTCAGCTGAGATCCATCTCTACAAAACTAGCGAATATAATCCCTCATGGATTCACCCTCACGGGCGGATCCTGATAGTGAGAGAGGGGCACCACACCTCGATAAACTAGTCAAAAAGTAGATATCCTCAACTATCAAAGGGATGGATTTACCTCTAATCTGGAACATCTGGTTGGTCGGATCCCATGCATCAAGAAGACAACAAATTGATTTGTTGCCTCATGCTGGATATGCAGAAGAATTTGAGCAAGCCACAGTTTCACAATGCAGTAACCGTACCCGGATTGTGTAAGGCAATCATGTCCTCTTCTTCATGCTCGCGTTCACACCATGTAATGACCATCTTGATCCGAAGAATCTTTGAAACACAAACAAGAGATGAATTAAGATACTAATTTGGGCAAAAACAAGCAAAACTTTCATGAGAAAACACTACATAAACTTTCCCTCCTACGCCCATTGCACCCTAGCTATCTACAGGGTGAGATGCATACTGACTGGCTAATGACCGGCTCAGTATGCATCACACTTTTCGATGCATACTAGGTGTGATGGGGAGAGAATGAATTGTGCAAACCCCTGGGGCCCAGAAGAACAGGAAAAGTTGCTTAGAATCAGAAAAGGAAGGAATGAAGAGCTCAGGGTTAGCTCCTACTGGTCCAGACGGTGTAGAAGATAGTCCACTAGATCTCCTGGAATAACTAATGAAATTCGAGGGTGAAAACACCTCCAGAGCTCCAACAATCCCAAATTTGAATGAAATGGTAAAAATGAGAGGTAGTACGACCATCAAAATAATATAGTGTTAATGGTAAATTGAACATCTCTGACTATTATCACAAGCAATGTTACCACAGGGTTCAATCCTACTAAAAACTAAACCCGCCACTGAGCATAGTTTCTAAAGATTCAAGCTCATTAAAAAATGAATCCACCCTCGGTAAATAAACTTTGTGATTGCATTGCTATAAGCCTTTTGAGCCTTGGTTGTGTTCTTACCGTCACCTCCACTCTTTTAGCCAATCATACGCCTCCACTTTTGTTTACCCTTTTGAGGAACAATTGTGATGAGTGATTCTATTAGCCACCCTCCTTACACTATCGTGTTTGAGAAGCTCCAAACTTACCTAGAACCAGTTGCTACCCGGATACATCGCTCGTTCCTAAAAAACAAGTCTCTTTTAAGCTCTTTTTAGACTTGTAAAATATGAAAAGATTGTCGAGCTATTGGCCTTTCCAACTCATTAAAGTAAATGGAAGTGTCATCCCTCCTCTACATTTTAATCTTTTTGGACCCGAGGGATCATTACACAAAAATATCGAGTGCTTGTCTTTTTCGGCTCGCTAAAACTATCAAAAATTCATCCCTTTCATATTATTTTATACTTTTTCGGACTTAACCGATTATGCCACGAAAAAGGACTGCTAGAGTTTCCTTTCAGTCTCTTTTCAGAATCTCTAAATATGAAAAGGACCGAGTTATCTTTTTTGTTAAACTTGTTAAAACAATAGCGACAAACTTTTCCATCCGGACAAGAGCGAGTTTCACTGTCGCTAGGCTCGCTAAAACATAGCAACAAGTTTTCCTGAAGGGCAAATTATAGACCAAGCATATGTTATCCTCCTCAAGCTTGACAAAAATAAAGAGGTACTAGTCAGCAATGACTGGGGAAAAAGGGAAGAAAACTTGAAGAAATTCATTGGTAGCAGGTCACTCTTGAACATGACACTTTCACTCCATCACCATGATTGAGTCAAGTTGTGTTATTCCGTTTACTGGTCACATCACCATTGGTCCTCCATTTTTGGGGTTAACGCTACCAATCCATCATAGTGTCGTCGATATGTTCAAGAGAATTCATTCAAAGAATTCACCAACATAGCGAACGCCTCATCCACTTCAAGACCTTCACTCTCCATTTTTCATGATTTCCATTCCCCAACATTGTATCATCAGATCGTTTTCACCTCCAGAAAATCATTTGTTTCGTTTCGTGTCATAGATGTGGGATTCATTAAAGCCCTCCTACGATGGGTCACTTCTTGTTGACATAAGCTCATTATCCAAGAAGTTGACTTAGGAACAACCCTTTCAGTACTTTGAAGCTTGCATGCCTCAATGGCAAGTTTCTCACTTCCAGTAACAGGTTTACATCAATGGCCTTCAACAGAAAAATTTTACGTGGTGTTCAACATCAGATCCTATATTCACACCACGTGAATTGTATTGTCGTACCTTGAGGGTCATTATCATTATCGGCAATTCCTCTCGCGCCTGTTAATAGCTCACATCGTTGGCTGGTAATTAGGCGATGTCTTTCCATGTTCGACTTCAGAACATCTTTTCACATGGATCAACTTGTACATTGGGCAAAGATTGAATGAGTTTTGAAGACCCTGGATCTAGTTTCATCCATCCAGGCTGTGATATATTCGGGAAAATTAAGACATCAAATGTACTCCATAGCTACACAGATGATCATCCAAGCTAAGGGATGATGGCTCTACAAGAATCATCAGTCTACAACAGCAAATGATTATATGTCCTATGTACATGAAAATGAATTTATAAGGCTGAGCATCGGAATGCCCACCTCGGCTAGATCATGAAAATAACATGAATATAATGTATTGTATTGTATTTTATACAGGTCACCTTCTAGTTCGAGAGACCTTGGATCCTCATGATAAAGCATTTCACTTGACATCAGAAGATTTATGACCTCATGCTTTAGGGGGAAACTGTTATAAACATATTTGGGCATTGTAACCCCAGTCACATATGTCGATAAACCAAGGGCTGTTAAACCCCTAAAAGTGTTGTTTCACACCCTAAAAGATCAAGGTCAACTGATTACATCATTTCCCAGAAGTTTTCCTTGAAAAAACCACTCAGAACTGGTCAAAACTGGACCATACAGACTGCTCCATGTTAAGGGTGTGATGCATACTGACTGTAACACTGGCCAGGTGCAATGCATACTGAAAGAGCCTTCTGTAGGGTGTGATGGGTGAGAGTAGACAAATGGCAGAGATAGTTTGCTAAGTGGAAACCCAGAGAGTCTTCTAGAAACTTCTCATATGACACTTGCCTCTCTGAATTCGCCCAGGGATGAGTAAGAGATCATGAAATCTCCAAGTGGAACCAAGAACTATCAGTGAAATGACACTAATCAAAAACCCAGAAGCTGACTCACCCCTCTGCAAATATCTATATATGAATCCCTCAGCTGAGAGATCTAAAGGCTGTAATTTTGTAATTTATAAGGAAGTGTTGTTGGTTTCTCTTTAAGACGTTGTATTGTTGGGTGATCTTGCTTTTCATGAGCTGAAGAGGGCTTTCATGCTAGGAGGATGATGCTGGATCAGACAGCTAGGTTGTAATCCTCTCCTCTACTTCTACTATCAATAAAGTTATTTGAGTTTTCCTCCATATACTTGTGTACTTGTGAATCTTGTATTTGTGAATGCAATTGTATGGTTAATGTACTTCTAATTCTGCATTGTTTATGGTATTATAGATCTCTATGCTTTGATAGTGTTTTGTTGCTTTGTCTCTACAGGTGTTCTTTAAAGCGGGACAAGTGAGAAAGGAGTGGCAAGCTCTATCAAAGGAGAGAGGAAACAAGCAAGGAGCCAAGCGAAAGATTAAGGTTGGTGCTCTCTACTTCTCTCTTATCTATCATACATAAAGGAAAACACAAGTTACTTTGAATTGTTTGTTTCTAAGATAGCTACCCATCTTAGAGGGACTAGCAGATCGAATAGACACTAGATTTCCTGGAAACATAAACAAATGTAATTTATTACTTGATTCAAAATTTGACAAATACTGATATTAAATATTCACGTGTAGAAAAGTTGGCTTTGGCAGCAATACATGTTGATCTAATATTTGACCATTATATATTTCTTCACAAGACTAATGTTGTTTCTGATTGCAACCCCATGAGTTATATACTATCGTGACAACTACTTGACTGCAAGTACTCGAAGTGGATTTTAATCCTCCAAGAGTTTGATTGGAATTAGTCAAATCCAAATCTAAGAAATCACTCGTCTTTGCCGAATTGATATGTGAATTTCCTTATCCTGATGCAAAAACAACAGGTGAATATATTATTCCTGATGAGACGTTGTTTCTTATCAGCTCTTCTAATCTGTGTATGGGGATATAATCATTTATCTCTAAACACAGACTTTCCGGCTCGAATTAATTCATTCTGAACAACGTCGTATACAATATGAGGCTTGACACTATATTATAATTTGTGATACTTTTTATTGTGGTGATGTCAACATGATTTTTTGACATTGTCTCACACATGAGGAAACCAAGAAATCTCTTAATGATTATCACACTGGAGCATGCGACAAAGATATGTCTAGTTATGCTACTACATAGAAAATCCAACGTGCCAGTTACTTTTGGCCTACCATGTTTATATACTATTTGGTTTGTGAGAGAAAAATACCATTTTTATTTTGCTGAACTTGTAGACCAAGAAAGTAGGTAAGCTCACCAAGCAAAGACATTTCAAATTCTTGTTGTATATCTTGGCCATCCAAAAGTGCCATATGTGTCAGATATATACTAGCAAATTCCATTATCTCCCCACTCCATTACACCCAGTAGTCACTGTTGGACCATTCGCTAAATGGAGTATCAACTTTATGACATGTAACCCTCGCTCAGTGAGGGGGCATGGTTATATTATCGTTGCAGTTGATTATTTCACTAAGTGGTTGGAGGTGATGCCTACATTCGACAATAGTGACAAAACTATTATTTTTTGCATGCTCAACCATGTTATTGTGAGATTTGGTGTATCGCAAGCCATTGTCATGGACTATAGAAAACATTTTCATAATTACTTGACGTCTGAATTAACTGCCAATTTGGGATTAAATCACAATATCTTGACTCCCTAGTGCTCGTAGGCCAATGACTAGGTGGAATCTATCAATAAAGTGATAAAAATGTTTCTTCAACGTATGGTGGGGATTCACAAATCCAATTGGCATACCATTATTTTTTCGGTCTTGTGGACATACTATATCTCCATTCATACCACATTTGGATTCACACCTTTCCAATTAGAGTATGGTTGGAAGTTGTTCTTCTTATTAAATGTGAAATCCCATCATTAAAACTAGCCATTGAGCTTCTTCCTTCTACCTCTACCAAGAAGGAATGTTTTTTATACCTAGCACATCTAGACGAGACTCATCGTGATGCCATGATGGCTAATGAGGCTCATAAAAAACACATTAAAACACAATTTGATAAGAATGTCAAACCCCCTGCCTTCTCGGAAGTTGCCTTGGTCCTTCTATAGGACCAAGAAGGTGACAATTTAGGAGTTGGTAAGCTTGAGCCTATGTGGTTGGGACCATACATAGTCAAACATGCACTTGCAAAAGGGGCCTATGAGCTAGTAGACTTTAATTTAGTTCCTTTGGGGAAACCTCGTAAAGGGTTATACCTAAAAAAATATTATGAATAGATTTTATTCTACATAGTTACTTTGTACTTGTACAAGTTTTCTAGTGTGTTTGGAGTGTGGTTTTATTTGAGTTTTTCTACCACTTTTTCTTATCTTGTATTACATTTAATTTGCAAATGTTAGTGTTCCCTCAACTCTATGTTTGTTATGATAATGATGTTAGCCATAGTACTTGGAATGTTTCTTCTGTAACATGGCCAATTTATGATTCTACTAACAAGTTGATAAGTCTACAAGCTATATGTATCGGTCACACAACTAATAATATCGATGTGTATAGAGCGGTGATTGAGATATTATTTGATGTCATTTCACGTGGTATTTGTTGTTTGGTTGTCAAGCTTGATTCTCAACTTGTGGTATTGCATTTGAATGACATCTATTTAGTTAGAAGTCCAACAATGTTACGAATATTTTTGAGATTTCGCCTCTTAGAAAGATATTTTGATTACATTGAATATCAACGTATTTCAAGATATCTAGATAGATTAATAAACACATTAACTAATTACATTTTAGAAGACATGTGGAACATTTGTAAACAAATATAATAATCATCATACATTGTATAAGAAAGAAAAATAAGTAGAAAATATCCATACGATAGATATTGTACGTGTTTTTAGTTTTACAAAAATTGTGTCTGATACACATAAGGCTGATAGCATATAATATCCCAATACATGCGAAAAACAAAAAATGTGGCTCTAAAAGCCCTATGTGACTAATCATTATGTTCAAGGTAATAAATGAAAACATGGGAAACCCTTCCCAATAGTCGCCAATCCGATTTGGCACCCTTATGGTATATATTTGTACGCGGATCAGGATATCATCAATCCTTGCATCTAGAATGTTATGGGTCAAACCGTCTATGTGAGCCTCGAATTCAACAAATGTCTCTCCTAAATATGGATTTGTCGCTTCTACTCCACATTGTTTGAACTACGGATGTGCCTGTCGATGAAGTGATGACATGCCCACTGGTCGCATCGGTCCAATATCTACATGAAAGATCAATAGTTAGTCTCTAACACATAAAAAATAAAAAGATATGTAAAATTCAAAAACCCAAAATGAGAGTGATTTTTTCTTGCACCATCCCATGTTCAACCTCAAGTAGGAAAATCTCTAGATTTCCGTTGAAATCTACTCCAACATATGGATAGTAATTGACCATAAACAAATTCTCTCGCATCCATCTAAAGAATGTAAGAGAGAACATCATTATGGGTCCTCCTCCATGGCGAGCCACCAGGTCCACCCATTGCCTCATGTGAGGTTCTCTAGGTCCATGTATCTCCCATGATATCCTATAAGACCGTAACACTGGAATCCTCTCTAGAGAGAATGAGACTACAATCAAACCATGTCCAAAGTTGTACCACTGCCTAGTCTTTTCCCTATTCAGTTGTTCCTTCAAGTTGGCCAATAATCCTTCACGCCAATTGAAAATTGTAGGTTCCAAACACTCCAATGCATATTGCATTTGAGATTTGGTGGCCAGATAAAGAGTGACATTACTGGCCAAACATGTAATAATGAATAAAATGGTTTTGAGAGGAAGGTCACAAATGGCCTTTATCTCAATATGTCCATCATTTTTGGGTTGAGAGTTTTCATAGTGAGTAGCCACATAATATTTCATTTTTTATACGCCTCTCTGATATCCAGACAAAGAAATATGAGAACTTATTCATGAGATTCTTGTAAAGAAATAAATATCTTCAATATCTATGGTTACTGTGTTCACCAATTCTGAAGTACTGTCCGTGTAAGTCCCATACCCTCACTAGATATTGCACCAAATCCATGTCAGATCTCATGCCCAGGACCCAAAAATATTTCAACAAACCACAGTTCCTTAATGCTCTAACTGTCCCTGGGTCATTTGCTGCAATCACATCTTGAATCTTCTTTTCTCTTTCACTCCAAGTTAACACCATTTTTGTTTCACCAAACACTTGCAAATGTCAGAGGAAATGCATTAGATCACAAGTATGAAAGTTTTGAAGAAACAATAGCTTACATTTCAAAAAATTTGAACCCCTTTATGCTCATTTAACTTCCTTTTGAAGGATAGTGCATCCTATTACAGTTAACCTACTCGGCAGGTGCGATGAGACGCATTTTCCAGTACTAATTAAAATAAGCCATCACACATCCTAATATAGGGAATCTATGATTGGTCAAGGGTGAAATCCCTTCCTAAAAATTTCTTAAAACTTTAGGAAAAATGCATGAAACAAAAATTGGAGACTATGAATATGCAAAGGAAGGAAAGAAATCTTACTAGGAACAAGCGACGTTGAAAACTATCCACAAAAATGGCCACAATCAAATCCTGGAAAACCCCTCTTAGAGCTCTCAAAATGGTAAAAATGAAATCACTTTTACCCTCTTAATGTTAAAAATAGGTAATTTTTTAATATTTTTTACCTATTCAATGTAATATTGAATATATTTTTAATCATTTTACTATCTTTTGAGGAGGTTTAATAACATCTGAAGGATATGGTTCAGGTATTAAATCAAATTTTTACCACAGGTAATTTGTACAAAATAATGTACCTTTATCACTTTTTTGGACTCGTTAGCACTTACAAAAAGGAACCACCTGGTGTCTTCTTTAAGCTCTTTTTAGACTTCCAAAACATGAAAATATGTTCGATCACTTATCTATTTCTCACTCGTTAAAGTAAATGAAAGGATGTCTACCTAGTATATGATTACCCCTTTTACAGAATGGGTTGACTATTTACGAAAAAGGAATACTTAGTGAAACATGACTAAAAGGTTCTCCTCAGTATTGTTTTATGCCTTTTCAGACCCAAGGGACTAAATTTATGAAGATGAACCTCTTGGAGTTTTCTTTTTGGCCTCCTTTCCATATTATCTAAATACGAAAATAAGTCAAGTTGCCCCTTTATTGGACCCATAAAAACACAAACAACATCTACCTCATGAATCATGATGAGACCAAACCACTTCTTCCCAAGGTTTGTTAAAAATACTTAGAAGGGAAAATTGGGGAGACATGGCATAAAACATATTTTTTGGTAGTAAGTTTCTCTTGAGCATGACACTCTTTCACCTCTGTGATTGTTTTGGGTTGTGAAATCTTCTTTCCTCCTTGTTGATTACACCTTATTGAAATTCTTCGCAATGGGTCTTCAAGTCAATGCTACCAATTCCATATAAGTGTCACCGATATGTTCAAGAGAAGTCCACTCTTAGTTGACATCTACTACAATACCTATAGCCTTCTTTCATGTCAGCCATCCCTGAACCAACTCTGCATCATCACATTTTCTCTCAAATATTGGTATATGTTTCGTATTGTTGATGGGGGATACATAAAAGCTCTCCTACAACAGATCACTTCCTATCGACTTCAGCACATTATATAAGAAGTTGATATAGAAACTCCCCATAGTGCCTTAGAACTTGCATACCTCAATGTCAACTTTCCTTACTTTTAGCACCAACTTCTCATCATTGGGCTTCAATTAAGAGATTCTGTGTGGTGTTCAACTCTAACTCATCTATTCACACCTCATAGATTGCACTTAGTACCTTCATGGCCATTCTATTTATTGGTGGTTCCTCTAACATTTGTTAAGGGATTTCATCATTGGCTAGTAATCAAATGGTATATAAAATGTTTGACTTCAACACATTTATTCACATGGTTATATTGGTATTGTCAAGTGACGAGATGGAAGAACATGGATCTAGTTTCATCCATGTGAGTTGCAACTCAAGATTCATATACAGATCTATTAAGTATGATGGATACAGTCATACAGAAAGTCATCCAAGCATGGATCCATAATGCATAATCAATGGACGTGACTTTGATCATTATACATGTAAAATGGCTTATATGTTGATTATGGGTCTGCCTACCTCAACAATGATATCATGATGATAATGTATTGTAACAATTAATCAATATTTGTTAGATCACAACTAGTTGACCCTCAATCCAGAATTTTCACATGGTAAATTACTTCAGTCCTAATCCACATCTTTTGACTTTGCACATTAGGGGTAAATCTGTTATATGCCATTTTTTCACACTTAGTCAAAAGGCCCCAAATGCAAATCTTTCATCATCCATTATAATTTGCATCAATCCCTTACAAATCAAAAAGCAAAAATATTTCCTAAATTTATAAGAATCTTAGATTACATTGGCTCAAAACCCTTATTTAAGACTCCACTATACTTACCTTCATGGAAATATGCGATGGCACATGTTGCTCGCATGTAACTTGTCCTTGTCAATGCATGTTCCCTTTACTGAAAGTGTGATGACACCTAGAAATGGGGAAAAATAAAATAAAATTTCAAAGCTTTTCTCCCTAGAAGTTCCAAGAGTCGATTCATCCATTTTCCATTGAATATGATCTCAAATACCTACTAATGAGGTTTTATCCGTTATCTCATGGAACTCACTTCCTTTCAAAGTGGATCTAGCCCTATTATGGTGGATCTAAATATTCCTCATTTTCCCTATAAAAGTAACACTTGCTATAGAGTCAGGGTTGGATTTTGGAGACTCTGATTCCGCCCTTATGGTGTCAGTTTGAGCTTGGAAGTTCATAACCCATCCTTATGAATTGGTGAGATTGAAGGATTTATCATTGTGGAAAATAAAGGACTATAAGGCTAGGAGAGATTTGCAACATCAATACCTCAACAAGGGTTGTAACCTTGATCTATTATTATTAATACAAAATTCATTATTTTTCCCATACATCATATCTTTGATTATACGTGTGTAGAATAAGGTTCCTTGATCTCCTATTTAGAGTTATTTGAATATATCATGTTGTATATATCAATCTCTTTTCTTGTTTTGGATAGCTTGCAAGCTCTACTTTCAAGAGTTAAAACTAGAGTTGGAGTGAGCAAGTGAAGAGAAGAATAAATATTGCATTGAATACTAGGTAGGTCTTCTTCTTACATTTCAAATATCTTTAGGGAAAGATAGTGTAGTTTGTTTCATTGTTTCTTGGTTAAGCCACTGAATCTATGGACATCGCTTCTATCCACTGAAGGATTTATTCGGAAAAGACCTTCTTTGCTAAAATTGTTGTTTCTATTGTTCGTTACATGTCCTTTTTGTTCAACTTTGTTGTTTTTGCCTGCATCCAAACTAGACTCTCTCATTTCAAAACCAAGACCAGATTTATCCAATGGCAATCCTTTGTTTTCAAGAAAATTGTCCAAGGCTATGGTACTCTTTACTTGTTGGTCCTTTTCTTCAAGACGATCTCTCAATTTGGAAATTATATCTTTAAGCCCTTCAAAATAGTCTTTCTTCTCTTTTTTCTTGTTGCACATAGTTTCTTCATTTTTTTTTTATTCTGCCAGCTGAGTCCTCAAAGTAGTGATATTATCCTTAAGATTCTTCTCTTTTTCATCACAAATATACAATAACTTTTCCTAATATTTGCATGTAGTTGTTAGTCGACTAATCTTAGTAGATAATTTCTCTACAACTTCCATGGCAAACTCATACTCAACTCTAAGAAACTTAACATTATCCACATCTTCACTAGGCAATTCAGCATGACTCGAATCTGAACCATCCAAAGTATAACTCAAAAGTAAGTAATTAGTATTTATACCGTTGGATTCATTTTGTTGCACTACCCTTGGTTCTTTATTTTTTGATTTGTTGAAATTATTAGTTGAACCATTTACATTAGGAGGATAAGATTCTTGTGGCTGATTTTCTTGCTTTAGTGAACCTTCGCCTTTTTCTTCTTATTGCTCTTCTTCTCATTCTCTCAATTTTTGTTGCTACCATATCCAAACATGATATAGATTCTATCCCACATATCTATAGAATATTTCAGATATGCTATCTTCTTCAAATCTAAATCATGAATATATTGATAAATTATGCATCTAGCTTGAGCATCCTACTGCAAAACTTTAGGTGCAAGTAGATCCTTGCCACATTCTTCACATACCAATCTCCAAATGTTATATCCATAAGATAAGAATTTATATTTGACATCCTCATGCCATACCATGAAATTTTCAGTAATGAGGACAAAAACTCCTTAAGGATTCATTTTGAAAAAAAAGATTGCAATTTTTTTACCAACGAACCCCAGATCTACACTCCAATAATCAAGCTACAACCAAAAACCCCTCTTTGATACCAATTTTTAGAAACCTTGAGCACTACTAATGGGCCAGGGGTGAATCATTAGTGTGTCTTATGATATATTTTTACCAATTTTAACTGCTATCTTATTCATGCATTAACTTAACCAACAACACATTAATATATCATCACATAAGCAAATAATCAAGTGAGCAGCTAAACCAAAACAACCATAAGAGAAAAAATGCACAACATAAAAATCAACCACATAAGAACAAAGATATCTGGTGGAAACCCTTTCGGGAGAAAACCACCCTTGTTGATGCTATGCTACTCTGAATCTTCTATTATGTGTCAAGAAAATGGATGTTTTTTACATAGATTGTCGACTACCACCAGCTAGGTGACTTGGCCTCGTATACAAATAGCTAGCCACCTCTAGCCAAGAGACATGATCCCAAAAATAAAGTGAGTTGGATACCACCAACTATTCTAGCTACCACTGGGTAGAAGAAACCACTTTTCCAACATTGTTACTAACATGGAATCACTACTCCAATTTAGAAAGAACCCATTTGCTAGAGGCCACTCCTCCACTACTCTATGCGGACCTAGATTTCATTCATTTTCAAATTGGATCACCAAGATCCTATGATCAACAAGAATAATCTCTGGAATATCAAGACCTAGCAATAAGACAGTCTCATCATCAATGAAAACAACCAACAATATAAATCTTCATACCCGCATCAATCCTCCTACATGCACAATGTCATAAACATATATATTGAAAACAAAATAAATCTGAATACAATGCTCATCCCTCAAAACTAATCTACAGATCAAAACTAAATTATGCAACAACAAACTCATCAAATCTTACAAAAAAATATAAAATATTATGGCACATTTCCATCTGTTCACGACATTCCACGCAGACACAAACAATTAGTATGTAGACACAGTAGTTGCTTGTGCAAATTCTTCTTGTTTCCATAAATTTGAACTACATAACTTATATCTGCTTCAGTTCTCTACTATAGGCCTTTAAGCTTTCCAATACCATTTGAAATCATGCGCTAAGGTATATTAGCTCATCATTATGTGTGGAGCATTCTTCCTCCTACAAACCTCTCTCACTCTCAATCACACTAACCAACCATTTCTCAGATCTAAAATAATATATTTATGAAGTGTTGGGTGAATTCCACTTTTGGACTAAGTTCATAAGTGCACAAATTTGACGAAGTCCATCCATAACCATCACTGCTTGTGCATTAAAGTCATTAACACCCAATATAGGAATTAATCAACTACTTTTGATCTTATCAAGTTAGTTTAGAATCTTTTGGGAAATACCAAGTCGAAATACTTCTGATGTGCATGAGGTGTGTCAAGAAATTCTCATGTAGAGCCACAACCGCAGGGACAACATTAGTGGATCTCGGCTAAAAGGCATATATCCACACCCATGACACTATCATATCTTGGTTGAAGGTTTACAACCACATGTAGGACACTCTCTCCCAGTGGTTGGGGAAGAGAATAGGATAAAACAATAAATCTTCAGCTGAGAACCTCCGCCAACTGCTTGCACTCCTTCTTCAACACCTGTACACACCTCCAAACCTCTATTAAACTCTATGACACCTCTGTAAATAGGTTAAACATCACAACCAATTGCCACCACCAAGTTGACCTAGAATCCAACTGGCCAAGGTTTGACATGAATGTGAACAAGTCATCTACTATCTTGCACAACCTGTACAACTTGCAACACCTCTGTACAACACTATAGCACCTGTACAAGTAAACCAAATAGGCTACAACATCAACTGATCACCTAGGCCAGCACCTTTGCAACAAGTCATGAACATGGCATGATGACCTAGTTTCCCAAACTCAGCAACATAAAGTATCATCTTGCATGGATCAACATCTCTGCATCAAAGCATATCAATGCCATTATCTAGAGCATCATAAGGTTGAAATTAATGTATCATCTAGACCATCCCAAGGCATCATCTAGGACATCATAAGGTTGACAAAAATGCATCATGTATACTATCATAAGAATGACATCAATGGCAACACCAACTAGCTGCAACCATGGAAACCAAAATGCCAACATTCTCATATTGCGTCATTCAGTTTTGAGGGATGGGGGGAAGGGGGGGTGGTTCAATGGTGGTTTTGGTAGGGGGATGAATCCTTTCATCGAATGCCATGTGCCCTCAATATTTTACCATCCTAACATCATTTCGAACCCCCTATGGTTAAGCATTGAGCATGTTGGAATCCATTGAAATGAATAAGATCCATTGGTCTCATCTAAGCTACTCCGATGCACTGATCCACTAATCCAACCTATTATGTGTCGATCCAAGGATTTTCCTTGTGTGTTCAAATGCACCGCCCCTGTATTAACATCAATGATAGCCCATTATATGCACTCCCCTAGAACTGAGGTCAATGGCAACACATTTTCCAATGTGCTTATCCCGAGGCATTTTATGGCTTACTTAATCTCCCATGGAATTTTCATGTGATAAAAACAGATCTTAACATGTAAAGGAAACAAAATGGTTACATAATTGTGTAGTGTAAGAAGTAAACATTGTAATATGAACAAAGTAGTTAAGGTTTATCCAAGATATAAAGTATAATGAATTCTACTTGTTTAGTGTTGTTCCCCAACACCCCCTTTTATTTTTCTAGAAAAATGAAGGGTCTCTCATATGAAATTTTGGAAATATTGCCTTGATTTGCATTTGGATTCCTATATTTAGTGATTTTTGGTTTGCTTAATTTTCAATTTTTGATATTCTCATCATCTCTGTCTCATCAACGTCTTTTCAATGATACAAAGTTTGCCTCATTTTGACTCTTGAATCAAAAGTTATGGTTGTTTGAAGTTTTGCATTTTTTAATTATTTTGATGATGTGTCATGTCATATGATATATGACATGTCAAAATGCACATGAAAATCCCATTTATTATATATATATATATATATATTATTTTAATTTATTTCATTTTTAATTAATTAATTTATTATTTATTTTTTAGATTCTTTAATGGTCAAGATGTTTTTATTTAAATTTCAAATTTCTCTCTATCTCGCAACCTTTATATTATTTATTTTATTTTATGTTAGTTTGTATATTTATCATTTATTTTATTTATTAAATAAATTATTTTAATTCTTTATTATTATATTTTGCAAAACCAATATATTGTAATCAATTTGGGTCAAAATGCTTTTGGCTCTTAATTAATTTGCAATTTTTTAAACACTATTCAAAAGTTTATTAAAGTTTTTGTAAAATTAAATATTAAATTTATTTTATTAGAAGTTGAAAATTGATTTTTGAATTTTTAAAATTAAAATTTCTAATTTTTTATTAGTGGATGTCTAATTTTGTGTGGTTTAAAATCAATTTGTTAAAATAAAAAATTGTTTAAAAAATAAATAAATAAATCTATAATTGCCACATAAATTTTTGGTCAAAGACAAGCTAATACACAACACATTCTCATTTTTCATTTATGTTAAAATTATCACAACACATGCTTTCCTCTATACCTTACTAAATACTAATGTTTCCCTATACATGTGGGATATTTGGTTTTTAACTTTAACTATTGACAAAAACACGCAAACCATTTGACAAATTGCACATAAGCTATTAGCGGACTTCAACTTTTGGAACGAATATTTTGGACTACACAACATGAAATCAAGCCTATGATACCTTGTTGGAAAGAAAAAAATGAAGAAAAACAAACTGAAAACATTTATTTCAACAAATTTACAATCTAAACCTCCCAAAAAAATTAATAGAAAAAATGTTATGTTTTTTATCAATTTGAGATTTCTGGGTTATTTTTGGAAATGAAACTTGATGCCAAACCATTTTGTTGCTTTAATCTCATCAATATATTGCTCATCTACCAAAATTGAAACAACAGAATATGATTTCGCTCAAATTTTAGAATTTGTTATTCATTTACCGGAATCAAGTTTTCTTTAAATAATTAGTTTCAATTATTTTAAATTAGGGTTTTGCTTTAAATTTTAATGATTTTTTTAGTGATAATTTAGTGATTTTTTTTTTTTCAGAATTCGTAGACCGTTGTTACCACTTAGAACTTCAAAAATTATAGATTGAAATTATAAATGAAAAAAGAGATTACTCATATCCCAACAAATTAGAAAACACTTTTTATTAAAATTTTCAGGAAATAAACTTATATTTTTAAATTAAACTCTATGATTATAAAAGAGTCCGGCAGAGGAAAAAGGAGTTGGAAATGAACTTATATCTGCATTATGAAAACAAATAGATTAGATTACAAATATCAAACTTATACATTTGACTAAGCTTGGACATTAATAATATGGATTACATGAAAGAATACATCAATGCATATTCATCCGCGAGAGTTTGGAAATTGGACCATCAATGAACATTTAATCAATTATGTATACACCACCCCACAAAATAGTTTAATTCTGTGTACTATACGATATAGTAAAAGTATCTAATCATTAAGTGAAACAACATGTGGAAACATGGTCTTTTTGGTTTGCCATGTTCACTGTAAATATTATCGTAGTTGTCTATAATGCGACTTTTTGAAAGCTTTTTCGGTGGGTTTTTCTAGTCAAAATCCGGCAGCAATTTATTGGAATCGCAAGTTTAATAGCTAGTTTCTGCACAATCAAAGTGTCCCGAGGTTTTTTAGGGTGTTGAATCCAAATATGCAATTAAAAAACCATTTTAACTGCAACAAATCAAGATTTAACCTCAATTTCTTCGGCCGGATTCCGTCACCGGAATCTCCAAAAAGTCGCATTATAGACAACTCCAAATATTATTTGTCTTTCTCTCGTATTGGATTTGTTTTCTAGCATGCTCAATGTAGGAGCTATAATTTTAATCTTGTTTTCAACATCTTTTGCACCCAAATATTGCCCTCCTTTGTCATATATATTTTACAAATTTGTATCCTATATCAAATTTAAAGATAAAATGATGGGGAAGAAAGACAAAGTTAACTATGCAAATGTCAAGATTCTTTATTTCAAGGTGTTTATCACGCCTACACATGCAAAGATGCAAAGAAATAAGAGATATCAATTATGAACAAAATACATAACAAAAAAAAAAAAAAATAACTTATTGTCAATAGTTAGGAGATGCCAAAATATAGGTCTAAAAAGTTTTAAAAACCTTCAGGACCAAGAAATAACATCAAAAATTGTAGAATAAGTGGTGGGAGTACTAGTGCTTAATTTCATATGAAAGGAGAAATCATCATAGCATAAGGCAAGGAAAACTATTGTTGGAAGGCTTTTGGTAATAACCATTGAGAAGGATAACATAAAACTAAAGAGGATGTAACTATTATATGGAGTAATTAATCTGTATTGGAAAATTATATTATTTGTCATCCATCTTGATGCTTTTAGAGTGGAAAAATAGGAGGAATCAACTCATGAAACCATTTTTATTGGGGGTTCATAGTTTGGAAAATTGGAGTCTAAAAGTTTCCAAAAGTAGTTTGAGGCATCAAATAATTTATTTATTTTTTTGAGGTAAAACTTTGATGCTTAAATGCAACATCGCCTAACAATATTATGCACATAAATACCTTTCCAACAATGTAAGAATTGCCTCAATTAGAGTCCATATGCAAAAGTTATGACACCAAGAAGTTGAGCTTCCTATTTTTATCACCATGACATGAGAGGATACCATGTTAGCCCCCACTATTCATGGAAAAAGGGTTATCCACATGATCATGATGAGGAATACTCTATAAGAGTCAATATTGTAACTCTATTTAAGAGTTGTAGAAGTCAAACTTAACCATTATTAGGCTATCAAGTTGTGTTATTACTAGGCCGCTAGGACAAAAAGAGGTTCCATTTCATTCAACTACATTTTGTTTTATAGATGAGAATAGTAGTTGAGAGTCAATAGAGAGAGAGGAATGTTAGAAAATTATATATTACAGAGCATGGAACACATAAAATATTGTAGAAACACAAACACCGAAAATGCATAAAACAAGAGAGACACAGATATACGTGGTTCGCCCAATTTGGGCTACGTCGACGGAGAAACAGCAAGTCCTTCCTTTTATATTATCCAGCAAAATGAAGAGATACAACCTACAGCAGAGCTGTTGTAATTCCCTCTTCGCTCTCACACAATCTCCTCTCTCTTTCTCGCTCAGAATACACATATACATAGCCGCAATACAATTCCCTCATATATAGCGAGGGGGTTGCCTTATAGGGAAAAAAGCCCTAAATTAAACATAACTTCTACCATCAGACCATTTTCTTAATGAACAACTCAAATTGACTACGAAATTACAATATTTTACAAGGCAATTTTACATCTATTTTTAGCTTCAGGGGTGCTACCCCCGAACCCCCATTAGGGGGGGGCTCATAAAAATCAGCATTGCCACCCCATTATGAATTGGGGTCCAATGTGGCGATACATGTGAATAAAGAAGATAATCAGGCTCCATACCCAAAAAGAAAATAAATAGATTTTGTGTACTATAACATCCCATTGCCCACAGGTCTCACTTATTTGTACTTGCATCCATTTCCATCCAAAGAAAGAGAGAGCATAACAGCCTCACCTTCCAGCTAGGTTTTCTCCAAAAAGGGTTTCCCAAGTAATATCTTGTGTTATTATGGTTGTTAGTGATTATATTTGTGCATGCTCTCTATTTTATATATTTCATATATTGCATGTAGAAGCATAACACAGCAATTAACAAATCTAGAAATCTAATGTGAAATTAACACTCATAGTGTCGAATTTGGATTCTAAAATATATTTTAGTGGATCTATTGTGGCAAACTATCCAGTGGAATATCCATAACAATTTATGCATTAGTAATGGTGAACTCAAAAGGAGGAAAGGGAGAACATGATGGTTATAGTGGCAGGAATGATGGACACTCCAAGTATGGGAGTAAGGAACATTTACATGCAATCATATAAGTTGAGTACTCTACAAGAGGGCATTTTTTCAATTGCAAACCATAAGAGTTTGTTCCAATGTTAAGTAGAGAGAGGCTCTCCAAGACTAAGTCCCAAATCCATGGTTCCAAGCATGGGTGTAGTAGATATTTTTGAGATATAGCTTGCGTTTTGGTTGAAGAATCTCTTGAATGTGTTTTATTAGGCAGGTTTATGAGCCAATATGTTGGAACCTAAGGTTATGCTAGCTCAGCATACCTTTGGAGCTTCTAGAGATTGCTAGTCAAAGGGTCAAATAAAACCTCGCTGTTAGTTAAATGATCACCTAGTAGAGTTTTCAAATGAGTGGTCATGGGGTTGGTCGAGTAACCAACTAGAAGACAATCACCTGAGTGGTCAATTAGTGGTATGACTGATCTGGATTTAAAGAGTAACGCAACAAATTATAGAGATAACCATAAATATAGAGATGGAGCAGAAATAATACTTCATTTCATTAATGTAAAATACTGAAATATGCTTACAAACAGAAATGGAAATAAACTAGCTCGAGGGATGGTAGCTTATCTTTGAGGAGAGATGTGGCAGATACATGCCTCTGAACTTTCTTACAATGAGGCTCAAAGGCCTATTTATTGTTGAGAAATAATGGAAAACCATAAACATCCAAAAACCTAACCCTAGGAGATGAAGCACCAAACTATGGGGCCCTGTTTGGGTAAATTGGTACATTAACTTCTCGGGGTCGTAACTTTGGCATACGATCTCCATTTGACGTGCACAATACCTCATTAGAAAGATCTATTCGACGACTACAACTTTTGGATAAGAAACATTGGTCCATGAACTCATGTTGCTCCTTGTTTTCCCAAAAAAATGTGGTTTAGGGCCTCAAAATGGCTCTGGAAATTCAGGACCCGAATAACTGCTAAAAATAGTAAACTATGCTATAATTAAGGAAACTGAAAAAATAAAAGAAAAAATAGTGGGGGTCCAAGTGGAATTGGCAGGTGGCCACCAATATCCAACTGCATCAACCCTCCCCCCTTAGGAAGGAATGGTCCCCATTGTGTTGAGTTCCTCCATGAGATGAGGAAACTTCTACTGAACTTGGTCCCTGGTGAGCCACTTGCCTTGGTGAAGGAGTTGGCCTGCTTTGACAACTCAATACAGTTGGATTTTCTGTTGGCGAGTGTGCCTGATCTGCATGTCCATGATCTGATCAGTGGTAGCATGTTCCATGCAATCTGGATTTAACTCTGTTGGTGTGAGTTGTTTTGCAATATCGGATGTGTCTAGTAATGGTGGAAAGTATGGCCAAAGGCAGTTCACATTGAACACTGGGTGTAGGCCAAGGAATGGGGGAATGCTGAGCTCAAATGCATTGTCTCCCACAGCCTTGATAATGGTGTAAGGACCATATTGGAGTGGTCTAAGTTTCCGATAAGCTCCAGTAAGGCATTCTTTTTGCAAATGCAACCAGACTTTGTCACCCACCTAAAATTTTTGTGGCACCCGTTGTTGATCATGTCACTGCTTGTACTTGGCATTTGATTTCTCCATAATGTCGTGGACCTACTGGCGGATATGTTGGATGTGCTCATTGAAGTTGTTTGCCTTATCTGTTTCAAACTGGACATGAGCCAAATATGTCTGAGTAACTGTAAATGGCATGGCCACATCAATCGGACATAGTGGCTGGAATCCCAAGCCCACTTGAAAAGGGCTGTGGCCAGTCGAACTGTGGAGAGCCTGGTTATAGCTTTGCTGAACATAGGGGAGGCTATCATCCCATGTGCATGGATGCATTGAGTTGTACATGCACAGAATGTGTATGATCATCATGTTGACAACCTCGGTCTAGCCATCACTTTGGGGATGGAAGGCTGTGGACTTAGTGAGTGTGGTGTCCAGCATCAACCAGAGACTGGATGAAAATGCTGAGGAACCTGTTGTCCCGATCTGAGATGATAGACTGTAAGATCCCAAAGTGTACCCACACTCATTCAAAGAAGAGTTTAGTAGTGGCTTCTGATGTGATATTCTTCTTGCAAGCTGTCATAATGGCCATCTTCGAGAACCTATTGACGACCACAAAAACACAGTCGTTTCCATGCTTAGTAGAAGGAAGGCCCGACATGTAATCCATGGAGATGGATTCCTAAGGTTTACTAGGGGTAGGCAACGGAGTATAGAGGCCTTGCTTCTTGATGGTCGGTTTCACAATGGCACAGGCAGTGCAGGACTTGATATACCTTCCGACATCCTGTTGAAGATTCAGCCAATAGAAATACTTCTGCAGTACTGCCACCATTTTCTCAACCCTGAAATGCCTAGCAGCCTGATTGTAGTGCGCTTCCCAAATCATCTTGGCACGCTCGCTTGAAGGAACACAAAGGTGACCTAGGTGGCATAATAGGGCATCTTGGAGGTAAAAATCTAGAACATGCTAACCCTCCAAGAGTGTCTGGTATGTGTGGCCAAATTCTAGGTCGCTTTTGTAGACAAGTTGCTAATCAAAAGTCTCGTGCCCATAAGAGTTGAGCACAGTGGTTAACGCCATGATCGGTGGTCGACTGAGGCAATCTGCAACATTATTGGTGTTTCCCTTCTTATACTTGATATTCAAATGGAACTATTGCAAGAATGTGGACCACTTCTGATGGCGATCATTTTGCAACTTCCCTTGGGTCTATATGAACTGCAGGGGCCAGTGGTCTATGTGGATGACTGTTTTTAACCCCAAAATGTAATGCTTCCATTGTCAATAGGCTTGCACAATGGAATACATCTCTTTGTAATAAGAGAGATACTTTTGGACCGTCTGAAAGTGTCTCACTATGATATGCCACTGGATGCCCATGTTGAGTAAGGACTGCCCCAATAGCATAGTCAGAGGCATCTGTCTCAATCTCAAATCATTGTTGCAAGTCTGGTAATGCAAGCATTGGTTCTGAGCAGAGGTGATGTTTCAACTCTGTGAATTTCTTCTGTTGAGATTCAGACCAAAAGAATTTTTCTTTCGCTTCTCCCCCGGTGACTTGACTCAAGGGCCAAGTGATATGAGAAAATCCCAACACAAACCTATGGTAGAAGTTGGAAAGACCTAGAAAGCTACGGAGCTCTGTCAGAGTGGTTGGAGATGACCAATCCTGAATGACTTGGATCTTGGTTGGATCCACATGCACCCCCTGTTCATTAATAATGTATCCCAGATACTGAACTTGGGTCATGCCAAAAGTGCATTTCTCCAAATTGGCACATAACTTGCATTGCCACAGTGTTTGGAGAACCTATCGGATGTGGTGGAGGTGTTCTTCCCAACTCTAGCTGAAGATCAGGATGTCATCCAAGTATACCACTACAAATGAGTTGGTGAATGGCCGCAAGATGTCATCCATTAGCCTCATGGAGGTTGCAGGAGCATTCGTCAACCCAAAAGGCATAACCAACCATTCGACAAGTCCCTCCTTGGCTTTGAAGGCAATATTCCACACATCAGAGGGTTCTATTGGTACCTCGTGATATCCTAACTTCAAATCGATCTTGGTGAAATATTTTTACCCCTTCAATTGGTCCAGAAGATCATCAATCCATGGGATCGGGTACCTATTCTGGACAGTGATCTTGTTCAGCACCCAATAGTCAATACAAAGCCTCCAAGTCCCATCATTCTTCTATAACAACACGGTCGAGCTCCCACAGGGCAATGAACTTGGTCAGATGTGACCTTTCTGTAGCAGCTCTTGAGTCTACTTCTTGATTTCATTATTCTCTAGAATGGAGCACCGATAGATTGGTCGATTGGGTAGTGGCGCACCTGGGGTTAAATTCATGGAGTGCTTAACTTGACACAGCACAGGAACACCTGCGAGGGAGGTGAAGATGTCCTCGTACTCCTCCATGACCTTATCCATCTGTAGTTTTCGTGTGGAGGGTCCCTGTCTGGAGGTTGTGGCCATCGTCTTCTTCTTTCCTTGAGGGTGTATCATCAAGAAAACAAATTTCCTGGTTTTGGAAATGAGCTTACTGCATTTATTTGTAGTAATCAAAGATATGGTGGTAGTCATTGCTACCTCCGATATCCTGTACAACTTATTTCCCAAAGTAACAATAACAGCACAAGGCCTTGACTCATACACAGCATGTCACTTCCACAAGTATGGTTGGCCTAATAATACATCACAAACATCAAGGGGAGAAACGTCACACAATACCTCATCCATGAAGGGCTTGATGTTGTATGGAAGGCGACACTGCTGGCTCACGCGAAGATCTTGTCCTTAGTGAAGCCACCCGATGGTGTACGTTTGTGGATGTGCTATGGTCGGTAAACCCAGCCACTTCATGACCTTTCCCGAAATGCGGTTCTTTTGGCTCTCGCTGTCAACAATGAACTATAGCGGGGAGCCCTTTACCCACATCTAGGAGTGGAAGAGGCACTCCTCCTCCTCTGGATCTTTGGGTTCCCCCTTCTGGATCTTCATGGTGGAAATGGTGGCGTTGGGCTCCGCATTGATAATCTGCTTCCCTTTGTCATACCCCTTATCGGGTTCTAACTCATAGTTGTAATATGCATCTGATTCCGAAGACTTTAGTTCGGCCACCAGTGACTACTTGGCCCGACACTTGTGTTCTGAGTGGAGCTCTTATGGAACTCACACTACTTTCCCGTGTCCTTCTTTGGCTTCACGATGTTGTTCTTTGCTTGCGGCTTTGGCAGGCTGTCCTCGGCCACCCCACCTTGGCTTTGTCCTTTTTTCAGCGGTTTGGGGACACCTTTCCCTTACTTCAGATTTGTATATCCAAAGTCTCTCTTCTTCTGTTTAAACTTCTGCTTGGTCTTGACAGTGTATCGATACGCCGTGTCGAGTGAGGAGATTTACATGAACTCCATCTTGTCTTGGATGTACCTGTGTAGGCAGTTGTGGTATTTGAGTACCAAATTCAGCTCAGAATCGTTGATACCCAACTTTGTGCGAAGGGTATGAAAAATATTGGTAAACTCTAGCACGTCTTGGTCCCTTCCCTACTGCAGCGTGGTCCACTTTATGTATTTATCCTCATAGCTTATGATAGGGTAGTATTGCTCCTTGATGGAATTTTGGAATGAATTCCAAGTGGGTGCAACTGAAAACAGTGAGGCTGTACTTTCATTCTTCTACTCGCAATAGGTTTCCCACCAGTCCTTGACATGGGGGCCAACTTTGAGAAGAGCAAAAGTAATCTTTTCCCGGCTGGAAAAACCATGAACAAAAAAATACCCTTCTAGCAGATTTAACCATTTATCTACAGTGTTTACATCTATATGACCCTCAAATATTGGAATGTCAAAGTTAACTTGTACCTTAAAGGGTGTGGCACTTCTAGAGTATTTGTTGGAAGTAGATGTATCACTCCTGGGCAGCCGCTGAAAGATCTAGGCAAAGTTGTCCATCATCACGTTCCTTTGTCACTCGAGGGCCTCTTCGAGCTAGATTTTGATAGGATATCTTGTCCCCTCATCTTTATTTTCATCTTCCATGGGAGGTCGTCGGGATTTGCGAGGTTGGGCTTGCAAAGGTTCGACCAGTTCAAGCCCTAACTCCTTATATCCCGACCTCATTGGGGACATGCAAAGAAAAACAAATAAAGAGCAGACCGCTCTGATACCACTGATCCAAATTTAAACAGGAACACAACAAATTACAGAGATAGCCATAAACACAGAGATGTATCATAAATAATACTTCATTTCATTAATGTAAAATACTGAAATATGCTTACAAACAGAAATGAAAATAAACTAGCTCGAGCGATGGTAGCTTATCTCTGAGCAGAGATGTGACGGCTACATGCCTCTAAACTATCTTACAATGAGGCTTGAAGGCCTATTTATTGTTGAGAAACAATGGAAAACCCTAAACATCCAAAAACCTAACCCTAGGAGATGAAACACCAAACTATGGGCCCCATTTGGGTAAATTGGTACATTAATTTCTCGGGGTTGTAACTTTGGCATATGATCTTCGTTTAACGCACACAATGCCTCATTAGAAAGATATATCTGAGGACTAAAACTTTTGGATCAGCAACATGGTCCATGGATACATGTTTCTCCCACATTTCCCAAAAAACGTCTTTTAGGGCCTCAAAATAGCTCTGGAAGTTTAGGACCCGAAAAATTGCTAAAAATAGTAAACTGTGCTACAATTAAGGAAACTAAAAAACTGAAAGAAACAATGGTGGGGGTCCAAGTGGAATTGGATGGTGTCCACCAATATCCACCTAGATCAATGACCCACAAAATGGTTGGAGCAATCAGCTAAATCATTGGTTCAACTTAAATAGTTGACTAGCTAACAAGAAGTGAGCTGACAAGATAGTGTGGATTTTCTAGAAACAATTATAATGCACGACGCTCGTTGGTAGACCAAATAATCCACAATTCAAGGAAATTGGTTAGATTTGGTAACTATAAATGAAGGACCTTATTGATTAAATATGCAATGTACTTGGAAACATAATTGGTAATGCATTGATTGCAATTATATTATTCATTATGCATTGTGATGTTCTTATTAGAATGCATTATGCTTAAATGCTATAATGATGCCTTTAGACATCATCCATCATCTTACAATGTTATTTTCTCTTATATTTAATTTATGTTTTGATTGAGTTATTTATTCTCCACTATTGGCTCCTCTCATTCCATAACATCATATTAGAGTTAATGGTTTAGATTTAACTTTGTTATTTTCAAATTGTGTTGAGTCGTATCTTATTGTGATGGGCTAATCAATTTTCTGAGTGGAAATAAGATTTGAGATAGATAATATCTAGCAAAAATTTGAAGATGGCTTCCAAGATTGAGCTTTTTATCTTGATGGGAAAAATTATGTTATCTAGGCACTAGATATGGAAACCCTTTTGAAGAGAAAAGGGTTCTTGCAGTACACAAAGACCATTGTTCCAAATCCAAAGGATGACTAGATGAATTTCGTCATCAACAGTAATGAGGATGAGGCTTCTAGGGTCATTACAACCTATATTAATCAATAAACCCAATTCATAGGAGTGGGATTGATTTCCCCCATGAGATCTAGAAGAATTTGATGCCATTGTTTGACAAAGTCCACGAATGATAGATCATGCAGTTAGAAAAAGAATTGATATACCTTGATCCCCACTCCTTTGAAAGGATTGAGGACTATTTAGCTTGTTTCAAAGAGATGAAATTGGATTTTGGGTGACTATGGGAAGAACTATTTGAAGAAAGGTGAACAACTCATTAAACTAGTCCTAATAAATATGAGGAAATCTTATGATGTGTTATCTTCCTCATTTTGTACCATTTAGAAATCATGCAAATAAGATGATAAGGATTACACGTTTGATACCTTTTTTTATTTTTTGATCAAGGGTTAGCAGAGGTTACTTAATGAAGGAAATATTGGTAATAAGAACTAGGCTCGTGTGCTCAAAGTAAAGGGAAATTTGATGTGAAGTAAAGTCAAAATCAACCCAAGTGTCTTGACCTAAAATCTAAAGGAAAATGTCATGGGTCTAAATTGGCTAAAAAGAATCGAAATAAGAAAACATGTCATTATTTTGGGAAGGGAAGACATGTGAAGAAAACGTGTTTCAAGAAGAGATACAACTTGGAATAGAAAGTTAAATTTCTTGAGAACATTTCAGGTATAAAATTGTCTACTTTGTCGATGTTTCGAATCCCAAAGATGAATCCGCTTTGGGATTCGAAACGTCAAAAAAATTTGAATACTACTGGGAAGTTTTGATTTCCATATATACAAAATAAAACCACAATAGTATGAAATCTAACAAAAAAAGTTTATTCAATCTAAGAATAAATTTACCTTTTCTATTAGAACTCAAGCATTGCATGTTCACACCACATAGAATGAAATAGTCATATATTTTGGTCGCACTCATCATATGGTGAAGGGTGCATCTTTATGTTCCTCCTGTTTATTCAATTTAGTGTGTCCTAAATTGCTACATTAATTATCAATCCGGAAGTCGTAAACTAATGAAGTGTGGTGCACTATATGTGCAAGACAACCTCTTTCTTACTTTATTGTTTTCAGTTTTTATCTTGTTTTTTGGGTTTTGTCTTTGTTGGTCTCCTAAAGTATTTAATTCAAATGGAAATCCTAGTCTAAGGTTTCAAGAATTCTTCTAAAGGTCAAGTATGGATGTAGAATTGAAGACACAGTTTATGCCTTTTATGGTAATTTCCAAACTTAGCACTTCGAAGATCTCAAAACATGCTATTTATAAAATCAGAACTTGAACAAAAGTGTAAACATGCAGCTACATAAATCAGGCAAAAGATGAAGTACTGAACATGAGGTTACTATCTCTGCTATCCATCTAATTACAGAAAATAAATCTAAACTACTGCACTCAAAACCAAAAAAAAAAAATAAAGAAGCTGGAAACTAGTCACTGATTTCACCCATAATTCCAATATTTCGTCAATTAACTTATAAAATGGGGTTAAGCTAAAGACACTGGAAATAATGTCATATGGAATGAAAGAATGACATTTAAGTTGTCTACTTGTAGACTAATAAAATCAAAATCAATTACCTCACCTACAATTCCAATAGCTCACCAATTAACTTCTAAAATGGGGTTAAGCTAAAGGCACCAGAGATATCGTCATGTAGCATGAAGAACTAATATCTAAACTATCTACTTGCAGACTAATGAAAGAAAAATCAAATTACTTCACTTATAATCCAATAGCTCGCCAATTAACTTCTAAAACGGGGTTAAGCTAAAGGCACTAGAGATAATGTCATATAACATGAAGAACTTGATATCTAAACTATCTACTTGCAGACTAATGAAAGAAAAATTAAATTACTTCATTTATAATCCAATAGCTCGCCAATTAACTTCTAAAATAGGTTTAAGCTAAAGGCACCGAAGATAATGCCATATAACATGGAGAACTTGATATCTAAACTAGCTAAAAGCAATAAACAAATCTCACTGAAATCAAAGCATAGTAACTGGAATTAAAAGCTAAATTTCAGCAGAGGAAGCAAGTCTCAGATCAGCACTTGATGCAAAAACTATATTAAAAAGCTCGAGCATAACCTATCCTGAAATGCACTGATCAGTGTTAGTGGAAAATGTAACAATGCTGCAAAAACATGTACAGGAGTAAAATGATTAACACCATAAACAAATCATGAGAAATGTACAGTTGAAATAAAATAACACATGCATAAAAACTATACAAAAATGAAAGGCAAAACCTTAGCGAGCAGGGGTCCTCTGCACAGCCTTGGATTAATACGCTGTCACCTCAAAACCACGCTTTAAACAGTCATAAGAAAACAGAGTTTTTGTATTATAAAACAGAGGATATGTCTCTTGGTTACAACAGCAAAATAATGCTAAAACAAAAACATCAAGACTAACTACTTGCGTTGCAAACGCTTTATTTATAGAGGAAAATAAATAACTATTTTTGGAGAAAAATCTTCAGCAATGGACATGTGAACAGGCCATAATCCAAAAGTTCAGCCTCTTGGTTGGCATAAACATTAAATCTATGAAAAGTGGATGTTAGATTGCGTCATGGAGAGGACCTACAGATGGCAAAAGTGGATCCATGAACTCAGGAATGGTTTCAAACTTTTTCACATGCTGGAACAGAGTCCTAGTTAACATAGGACTCTTTGTTGACCATCCTTTGACCAATGCCTTTCTTCATGAATTTGGCTAAACAGATAGGACCTTGTCCACGTGTGGATTATTTTTGAGCTGCCCATGTGCCTCGTTTCTCCTACTGACACCTGTAACCTACAGAACAATGGAAACAGCTGTGGAATTGCGAATTAGCTGCGGAAAGTGGCTACATTCCATAGCTAGTGAAAAAAATATAAATCAAATATCATACACAAAGATATAGTTTTAAAATAACTTAAATGCACTCCTAAGATCAATATGTAACAATGTTTGATAGCTTATGAGGCACTGATGTGGGAAAATGGAAGAGGAAAGGTTTAGGAGAATATGTAGAAGAGAGGTAGTTCTGGGGCTCAACATACCCCCACTGTGAAGATGTTTCATGTCCTCATGCAACCAAAACTGTGACTATCCTTCCTTCAATTCATCTGCTCTGAGACTTCCGCTAACACATCTAACATTTTCTTCTTCTTCTTTGGTGTCACTGTCATCCTGGGCATCGTCATAAGGCACCTGTATTTGAGGTTGATGAGGGCTCTGCTCAACCTCCTATTCTTCTTCTTCAATTTCCTATTTTTCTTGTGCCACAATCCTAAATGCAGCATGGTATTGTCATGGATAATTTTGTCCAACTTGTTATGCTCTTTCAATGTCTCATTTTCCCTTTTGATATGTCTATTGAGTACTTCTAGTTCATAAACTTCTTGTTTTAATGATTGAATCAAAATTTCCTGAGTTGTACCAGGTTGATTAGATGAAGTGCCCTGTTCTGTTGCAGTCTTTTCCAATGATTCAATAAAATCATACATCAATTGCTGAGTTTGATCAATTTCTGGTGTGGTCTTCCTTGGACTAATTTCAAAATCTAATTGAGGAGAAGGAGAATGTTGTGGACTATGGTCAGGAAGAGTGATTTTTGGTGACTGTTCTGGTGTTTCCCCTCCCAAGTCTATGAAGTGGGCTCCTTTTATTTTCACTTTCTTGAATTTTCCCTTAAGTCTTGAGCTCCTTCTTAAACTCTATGAGCTTGTATTTCCCTTTTCTATACTTTGTTTCTCCTTTCCTTTTTCCTTTTCCTTAGCTGACTGTTCCTTAAGATGAATTAGTCTCTCAGAAAGTATATGTTCTTCTTCTGAAGAAGGTTCTGGGATCTGATAAATATCTTCAACATTTCTTTTCCCTTTTTGTTTTACTTTTTTTCTAATCTCAGTCAAAGTTTCATACAACATTTCTTCTTTACTGGTTTCTTTGGTTATACTAGTAGGAGTATCTTGGATGTCTACATTTGTTCTTCTTCCCCTACTTTTTCTTGTTGAGCTTCCCTTAGGCATTTCAGGTGGGTCCTGGAAGAAATTTCTAGTTAGGAATTGTTCCCATCTGTCCTTTCTTTCTTTCAATTGATTTTCAACTAGAATTTTAATAAGCCCATGATGATAAAGATGAGGCTCCACGTCATCTAGATTCTTTTGTATAGTGGTAGACATTTTTCTCAAGCTACTCAACAAGAAATAAGGAAGATTGATGGTTTGACTCTCTATGAAATTCATTAATAACCTTATATGGTACATGTACATAGGCCCATACCTTCCTTCACGCGTAATGAACTTCTGAATTATCAACAGCAAACTAGTCCATTTTTCCTTTAGGGCTGAAACAGGAATTCCACGTTTAAAAATGGATATATCCATACCTAGGTTACGCAAAATGATCCTCCAGGCCTTTTCATCGAAGTCTTTATTCTTAAACCATCGTTTTCCTTCTTGTGGAAGCTCTGTTGCTGCTGCAATGGATGCCTATGTTGCTGGGAATTTGACATCCCCAATCTCAACTTCCATATCGTTGAAGGACCTTGCAAACGTCTTTGTGACTTCCTTATTATGACCCCTAAATTTTTTAATAAACTGTAGCCATCTTGCTTTCCTTAATGTGCTCTTTAGTTGTGGATAACCCGCCATAAATTTAGCTCCATCCGGATCTGTTCTTACCAGAAGACCCATTCCTCCATCTTGCTTCAAAGATACCTTTGTAAGTGATGTTTTCATGGAAGAAGAACAGTGATATGAGCAGAGAATGGAAGAGGATTTTGGAGAAAACCAGTGGTTACACAGTGGGAAGAAATACATAGCATGCAATGAGAGTGTGTTCACAGACCAGAGGTCTGGGTGAACAAACCCTAAACTGACAATCGTAAACTCAGTGTGAAAGTATGGAGACAAAGTGAGACTAGCGAAACTAAACAGAATTTTAAATGAAAGGTTGCGGAGTGGACGTCGGTGAATTCATAAAATGACTGCGAAGTGGAGGGTTGGAGGAGGATATCCATGGTCAATTGGCTTACATCTTCATGATTAACCGTTTTGACAGGTGTGATGCGGAGTACGAGTTAGACTCGAAAGAGGATTATGAGGCCGTTAGAATTTGATGTGAAGGACATGGTGAATTAAGGCGGCTATCAAATCTAATCATTACACATGATGGATCTTGTCATTTTATGAACTATACAGATTATGTGTTTAAAATGTTATTTGAAAATGATTTTGCTCATACCTTAGAATCTTACCACTTCCATTCGCTAACTTTTGATTGGCTGCCTCTTGTAGGTGCTTTTTAGGTGCTTACATCTTCAAAGTATTTTCCTCTTCCATACCTGCATCTGGCTTTTATCATTATTTGGCTAATCACTTGACTGTCACTGCAGAGTAACAGAGGATTAGCTACGGAATTAACAATCAGTTGTGGAATCAGTATTCAGTTGCAGAATCAGAATTCGGCTACGAAAACTGACATAGTGAATATCATATGACTTGGTGAAATGAATGGAGATGGATGGAAATGACAGATGACTGAATGAATGATACATGGAAAGTTGAACATGAAGATAAACTGAAAGAAATTTTATTGGTGGAATGTGGTGGCGAAATGGAATGAAATGAAATGACATGAAATGAAACAACTATATGAAATGAGAGAGATATATATATATTTTTTTTGGAAAATATAGGGCGTCAAAAGCTTCTGATTTTCACCCTATATTTTCTGTATAAGACTGCCAATCAGTGATTGGTTTTTAGGCTTATACATTTTTTTTTTAGATGATGAAAAGAATAAAGACTAGGCTGGTGGAGAAGAAGGATTCTTCTTCACCAGCCTAATTGCAAAATTATCTTGAAAGATTTTGATAAACTCCTTTGAGAGTGGCTTATGATAGATCTTCAATCTGTGACCATTCACAATGAGAGGAGTTTGATAGTCATCAATTGTTTTGATTCTTATTGCTCCATTTCTAAAAACTTTTTCAATCTCATATGGCCCAAGCCAATGAGTCTGAAATTTACCTTGAAAATCTTTGAACTTGGAATCAAATAGCAATGCCCAATCTCCTTCTTGAAACTTTTTTTCCTTGATGTATTTGTCATGCCACTTAGCTCTTTGATGTTGAACTAGATCAGTTCTTTGAATTTCTTCTTGTCTGATCTCATCTAACTCATTCAACTACTCCAGTCTATGCTTTTGGGCTTCTGATAGATCCATTCCCAATTGAACTGCCATCTTGAAGGTCTTAATTTGGAACTCATTGGGGAGCAGAACTTCCTTCCCATAAACAAGTTCATAGGGATAATGTCATGTTGTGTTCCTCCATGTAGTTCTGTAGGCCCATAAGGCTTCAGGAAGCCTTTCTACCCAATCTCTTCTATGTAGATGAACAATATTGGTAATGATGCCTTCAATTACTTTGTTTGTGGACTCCACTTGACCATTTGCTTGTGGATGGTAAGGAGTGGTTTTTCTATGCTTGAACTTGTACTCTTCCATTAGCTTCTCCAACATTTTGGACGTGAATTGACCTCCCTTATCTGTCACAATTTCTCTTGGAACACCAAAGCGAGTAAAAATATCCTCATAAATAAAATTAACAACTGAAGTTTCAGTAGCAGAAAATAATGCTTTGGCTTCTACCCATTTAGTTACATAATCAGTACATACCAATATATACTTTTTCTGTTTGGATGGAGGATTAATAGGTCCAATAAAGTCTAAAGCCCATTTGTCAAAGGGTTCGATGAGTACTTGAGGTTGTAATGGCATGTCATTTGAAGGGGTAGGTTTCCCTACTCTTTGGCAGTTTTCACACCTTTTAACATATTGTTTTGCATCTTTGAAGAGGGATGGCCAATAATATCCTAAAGAAAGGATTTTATAGGTTGTCCTCTTGTCAGCAAAGTGTCCACCGCATGGTTCATCACGACATGCTTTGAGAATATTAGGCATTTCATCTTCCCTGACACATCTTCTGATCACAAAGTCTAGCCCTGTTTTAAACAATTTGTTAGAAATCCATGAATATCTTGAACTCTCCTAAATAGTCTTTCTTATTTCACTAAGAAATAAATGTGGAGGTAGATTCCCTGTAATCAAATAGTTAGCCATATCTGCAAACCAAGGAGTCTTAGTAGTTACTGCAAATAAGTATTCATCAGGAAACTTATCCTCTACAGTAGAATCTTCTTTGATATTCTGAATCCTAGACAAGAAATCAGCCATTGTGTTTTGTTTCCCTGGTCTATCTAACACAGTAATATTGAATTCCTGTAAAAGTAGGAGCCACCTTGTAACTCTGCCATTATTAATAGGTTTGTTCATTAGATATCTAATTGCAGAATGATCAGTATGAATAAAAGTTTCATAGCCTATTATATAATGTCTGAACTTATTAATTGCATGAACAACAGCTAAGAACTCTTTTTCAATCACAGTATAATCCAACTTAGTGGGATTCAAATTTTTACTAGTATAGTAAATGGCATAGGGAACCAAGTCTTTTTATCCCAACACAACTCCTAGAGTTGTATTTGAAGCATCTGTAGAAATATGGAAAGGAAGTTTCCAATTTGGTCCTCTCGTGATAGGTGCTTCAGATATTCTTGTTTTCAAAGCTTCAAATGTTGATTGGCAATCAGGACTCCATTTGAATTCACAGTCTTTTGTAAGCAGTTTGAAGATGCTATTTTGGTAAAGTTTTCTATAAATCTTCTATAATATCCAGTAAATCCTAGAAAACTTCTAACATCTTTTTGACAATTTGGAATAGGTAACTTGGAGATGACTTCAACTTTTAATTTATCAACTTTAATCCCATCCCCTAAAATATGATGTCCCAAAACAATACCTTCAGTAAACTTCATAAAGCATTTTTCATGGCTTAATGAAAGGTTTGTTTCTTTACATCTTAAAAGGATTTTTTCCAAATTTTCTAAGGCTTCTTCAAATGTATTACCATAAACTGTAAAATCATCCATATATACCTCTACACAATCATGGATTAGATCAGAAAAAATTCCTAGTACTGCTCTTTGGAATGTTGCGGGTGCATTGCATAATCCAAAAGGAAGCACTAGGTAGGCAAAAGTTCCCCATGGAAAAGTAAATGTGGTTTTATCCTGATCTTCAGGTGCTACCTGAATTTGATTATAACCATAAAACCATCCACAAATGAAAAGTACTTTTTGCCTGCTAATGTATCTAATACTTGATCGATAAAGGGCAAAGGAAAGTGATCCTTCAAATTTTCTTTGTTCAATTCCCTGTAATCAATGCACACCCTCCATTTACCATT
This sequence comes from Pinus taeda, assembly GCA_000404065.3. Classification (NCBI taxonomy): domain Eukaryota; kingdom Viridiplantae; phylum Streptophyta; class Pinopsida; order Pinales; family Pinaceae; genus Pinus; species Pinus taeda. The sequence continues at coordinate 12,511 of APFE030283608.1, read as the reverse complement.
CTTTTTGGGTACTATAACCAAGGGAGAAACCCATCGGCTATTTGAAATTAGGTAAATGAAGTTCACATTGAGTAGTTTTTGGAGCTCTTCTTTCACAATCTCCCTAAGATTTGGATTCATCCTTCTTTGAGGTTGTCTGATTGGTCTACTATTTTCCTCAATATAGATATGATGGATGCAAGTCTTAGGGTCAATACCTTTCATATCAGTATACTCCCATGCAAATGCAGCAGAATGCTTTTGCAAGATTTTGGTTAGCTCTTCCTGTTGTAACTTTTCCAAATTTTTGTTGATTTTCATTGTTTTACTTGGAAAAATTTCAACTGCATAATTGCCAAACTCTTCCATAGAGTAGAGAGACATTTGCCTTGATGAAAAATATTCAATATCAAAATCTAACTGAAATTGTGTGGTCATATTCCGAAAATGTTTCAAAATTTTCTAATGTGTTCAAGATTTGACTATCTTCACTAACTTCAGAGAGAGTAAAGACAGGTTGTATAGTATCTTCATCATTGACCCATTCATTGTCTCCTACTTCTGTAATTGGTTTTGCTGGAGGATACAAAGTGAATTTCTTTGTTGAACTACCATCAGAAATGTACATGTCCCCGGATCTACAACTAATAAAGCATCAGCTATGGCTAGCCAAGGTCTTCCTAAGATGAGTGGGTGCCCTCCTAGATTACTCTTGGGAGTTAAAATCATGAAATCTATTGGATATTCCCAAGAATATAAGGAGATCGAAATATCTTCTAGTACACCATTCAGTTTGATTATTGATCTATCTGCAAGTTGCAGTAAGGTAGGTGTAAAAAGAAGATTAGGAAGTTTAATCTATTCCATAGTCTGTCTACTCATAATGTTTATAGCAGCTCCTAAGTCAATCAATGTATTTGGAATTTCTGTCCCATTTATGTGTGTTTTGACAATTGGACTACTTAGATCCACATATTTCTACATGGTAATCTTTCCCATCATGATATCTGCAATTTTTCCTACCAGGTGGATTCTTTTTGTATCTCTTGGTTTCCTACCTGGTCTTTTGAAACTCAACTCTTTTATTGTTTTTGCTAGAATAAGAATCTCTCTAATGGCTTGTAGCAAGGGAATCTTGATACAAACAGTCTTTAATTCATCTAGGAAATCATAGTCAGGCAACAAGATTTGTTTTCTACCCCCTTGTCAATTTGTAATGTTTCAGGGAAAGGAGGTGTGGATGTAGATACAGGTTGCTCAACTATAGGAGTTGTGGGGGTTGACTCTTTTTGTTTCTCTTTTTGAATGGTTGGGTTTTCAAGGGATGCTTCTTCAAAACTTCTATTGACTTTCAGAGAATCCTCCTCAGAAGCATCTTGCTCTTGAACATCTATAAAAGGTTTTTCCTTTTCTAAAATCCTACCAAATCTAAGTTGAACATCATTAAGATCTAGAGGAACAATCATGTAGGTAGGAAATTGTTGTCCTTCTACCATGTAAGCATTCTGATGGTTTTTGTTGTTGGGATTTGGTAATGGTTGGGATGGTAGTTGATTTGGCTTCTATTGAAATGGAAGCAAGAGTTGAGGATTTTGATTTTGTTGAGGAGGTTGTTGTTGTGGAAATGGTAATGAAAGTTGTGGGTTTTGATTTGGAAGTTGTGAATTTTGTTATTGGTTTTGTGGAAGAGGATAGCCTTGAAAATATGGAGGATATTGATAATATTGATCAAATCTCCCATAAGAATTTTGTAACCCTTGTGCCCATGATTGAGATTGATACTGGTTTTGAGGTTGGGGCCCAGGTTGTTGCCAGGAATTCCAATTTGGTGGGGGCTGAAAATTCATAGGATTGTTAAATCCTTGATTTTGTTTCCCTTGCCAATGTCTTCTTGAAGCAAAACAAAGAGATTCTATTGAATTTGGGTCATCCTGAAAGACAGCTTTGAGTCCTGAGATTGAAGGACAATCGTTGGTCTCATGACTTTCTGCGCAAATCATACATGTTTCTACAACTTTTGCATCCAAGGGACATTCCCTTAGAGCATGTTTCTTTCTACATTTTGGGCAAAAGATGGCTAAGGCATCAGCTTCTATTTTCTGCTTGTTTCGAATTTTAAGGGTGCCTAGCTATTCACTAAGGCTCCCTAAAATGTCAGTTTTGAACTCACCAAGCATATTGCCAATCTTTTCCCTACTTACTGTCCCAGTTGCAGATTTGTTTGCTCTAATAAGAGAAGGATCTCTAGGCCCTTTTCCAGTTTTAGATTTTCCCCTTGAGAGATGGACACATAGTTCTACTATATCACTTAGTGGAAGTTGAGAGATGTCTCCCTTCCCCATCATGTTTAAAATGTCTATCCATTCATCTCTAATGTCTTTCAATAGAAAGGCTTTCAAGGTTTCCACATCTAAATTGCTCATTTTCGCTCTCTTTAAGTTGTATTGAAATCTTTCAAGTAAATCCTCCAAGTTCTCATCTTCCTTTTGCATCATTTTGAATACCTCATCCTTATGATTAGTGGGCATACAATAATCCAGATATCTATCCAAAAACGTTTTCCTTATGTCATTCCAAGTCCTAATAGATTGACTGACTAATCCCATGAACCATTTCAAAGTAGCCCCTTTCAAAGTTGAAGGAAACAATTTGAGTTTTTGAGAGTCTTCTAGATAGTCATAGGTTCGGCATAAGACTTAAACTCAAATAGAAATGTTTCAAGATCCTCACTTCGCAATCCATAAAAGTTTGGGAGGACAGATGGTGAAATGTTTTTCATTGTTGTATGGGTTTCCTCATCGAATATAGGGAATCCAAATGAGTTATCTCCTTCCCTATTCCCCCATTATTACCTCTACCTCCTCCATTGTTACCTCTACCAGCACCTCCATTATTTCCTCTACCTCTACCTCTACCCCCTCCTCCAAATAGTGAAAATTCTCCATCTATCACTTCTTCTGCCATGATAGTTTCCTCAGGGTCTTCTGGTTCTTCTATTAATGGCTGATGAGAGAGAGACTCTACCTCTTCTTCTTCTCTAGGTGATTCTACTTCTTTTACTGCAATATGTTCCCCTATAGAGGTGAAGAAGGGTTCTTCTCCTAGGTTAGATTTAGTAGATAGTGTGGGAGAATCTTTTAATTCAGTTGCTGCCCCTTGAATTCCAGGAATCCTAAGGCTGGGAGTATGAATCTGGGATGGAGGTGTATCTTGTCTATGCCTTGAAGTAGTTGGAGTTGTAAAAATCAAACTTTTGCCCCTAGCTAGAAACCTTCCCCTAGAATCTCTTGCTCTATGCATGTCATTTTTTTATTTTTAATGATTTTTTTTTAATTGGGCTAATAATCCTTTTTCCAATCTTCTGGATCACACTAGGTGCAAGAACAGAGCATACTCAAGAAATTATTGAACTGATAACTCTCTTTTTTGATCCTCCAGATCACACTAGGTGCAAGAGGAGAGCATACTTCAAGAAATTATCAATTTTTCCCTATATTTTTTTCTTATGTAAGAGATAGGCTACCTAATTACACTTCCCCGGAAATGGCACCAAAATATTTAGTCAATTTAGTGTGTCCTAAATTGCTACATTAATTATCAATCTAGGAGTTGTAAACTGATGAAGTGTGGCACACTGTATGTGCAAGACAACCTCTTTCTTACTTTATTGTTTTCAGTTTTTATCCTGTTTTTGGGGTTTTGTCTTTGTTGGTCTCCTAAAGTATTTTATTCAAATGGAAATCCTAGTGTAAGGTTTCAAGAATTCTTCTAAAGGTCAAGTATGGATGTAGAATTGAAGACAATATTTATGCCTTTTATGGTAATTTACAAACTTAGCACTTCAAAGATCTCAAAACATGCTATTTATAAAATCAGAACTTGAACAAAAGTGTAAACATGCAACTACATAAATCAGGCAAAATATGAAGTACTGAACATGAGGTTACTATCTATGTTGTCTATCTAATTACAGAAAATAAATCTAAACTACTGCACTCAAAACCAAAAAATAAAAAATAAAGAAGCTGGAAACTAGTCAATGATTTCACCCATAATTTTGATATTTCGTCAATTAACTTCTAAAACAGGGTTAAGCTAAAGACACTGAAAATAACGTCATATGGCATGAAAGAATGACATTTAAACTATCTACTTGTAGACTAATAAAAGCAAAATCAATTACCTCACCTACAATTCCAATAGCTCGCCAATTAACTTCTAAAATGGGGTTAAGCTAAAGGCACCAAAGATATCGTCATGTAGCATGAAGAACTGATATCTAAACTATGTACTTCCGGACTAATGAAAGCAAAATCAAATTACTTCACTTATAATCAAGTAGCTCACCAATTAACTTCTAAAATGGGGTTAAGCTAAAGGCACCGGAGATAATGTCATATAACATGAAGAACTTGATATCTAAACTATCTACTTGCAGACTAATGAAAGCAAAATCAAATTACTTCACTTATAATCCAATAGCTCACCAATTAACTTCTAAAACGGAGTTAAGCTGAAGGCACCGAAGATAATGTCATATAACATGAAGAACTTGATATCTAAACTATTTACTTGCAGACTAATGAAAGAAAAATCAAATTACTTCACTTATAATCCAATAGCTCGCCAATTAACTTCTAAAACGGGGTTAAGCTAAAGGCACTGGAGATAATGTCAATAACATGAAGAACTTGATATCTAAACTAGCTAAAAGCAGTAAACAAATCTCACTGAAATCAAAGCATAATAACTAGAATTAAAAGCTAAAGTTCAGCATAGGAAGCAAGTCTCAGATCACCACTTGATGCAAAAACTATATTAAAAAGCTCGAGCATAACCTATCCTGAAATGCACTGATCAGTGTTAGTGGAAAATGTAACAATGCTGCAAAAACATGTACAGGAGTAAAACGATTAACACCATAAACAAATCATGAGAAATGTACAATTGAAATAAGAGGACCCCATGCATAAAAAATATACAAAAACGAAAGGCAAAACCTCAACCAATAGGGGCCCTCTGCACAGCCTTGGATTAATACGCTGTCACCTCAAAACTACGCTTTAAACAGTCATATGAAAACAGATTTTTTGTATTATAAAAAAGAGGATATGTCTCTTGGTTACAATAGCAAAATAACGCTAAAACAACAGCATCAAGACTAACTACTTGTGTTGCAAACGCTTTATTTATAGAGGAAAATAGATAATTGTCTTTTGGAGAAAAATCTTCAACAATGGACATGTGAACAGGCCAGAATCCAAAAGTTGAGCCTCTTGGTTGCCATAAACATTAAATATATGAAAAGTGGATGTTAGATTGTATCATGGAGACAGCCTGCAGATGGAAAAAGTGGATCCATGAACTCAGGAACGGTTTCGAACTTTTTCACGTGCTGGAACAGAGTCTTAGTTAACGTAGGACTCTCTATTGACCATCCTTTGACTGATGCCTTTCTTCACGAATTCAGCTAAATAGATGGGACCTTGTCCATGTGTGGATCACTTCTGAGCTGCTCATGTGCGTCGTTTCTCTTGCCAACACCTGTAACCTATAGAACAATGGAAACAGCTGCGGAATTGCAACTGCGGAAAGTGGCTACATTCCGTAGCTGATGAACAAAATCTAAATCAAATAGCACACATAAAGATATAGTTTGAAAATCACTTAAATGCACTCCTAAGATCAATATGTAACAATGTTTTATAGCTTATGAGGCACTGATGTGGGAAAATGGAAGAGAAAAGGTTTAGGAGAATATGTAGAAGAGAGGTAGTTTTGGGGCTCAACACCTCCCTAGATAAGTTTTTTGAAGAAAATATCTATTGGAAGATGATTTTTCTCTTGAAATTTCTGGTCAAAATGATGTTCCTTGTTGACATGGAAAAATATTTAATGTCTATCATGTGCCTATCCTGAGTGAAAATCTATAGTTAGATTTTCAATTGACATATTCTAGTAAAAATGTTTAATTTTGGTTGGATTAGTTCATTGTTAGAGATATAAAGAGGGATTTTCACTTGTCACCGTAGGAATTCTCAACTCAACTAATGAATTATATAAGTTCCACAACTTATATCAACTTGATTATGAACCAATTGCTCTTGTGGCACAAAACAATGATCAAAATTAACTATGGAAAGAGAAACTTGGACATCTAAATTTTTAAAGCATCAAGAAAATGGTGACACAAAATATGGTTAATGGGCTATAAAATTTTCTTACACCATATGGAGTTTATGAGGTATGTTTGTTGGGAAATCATCACCATGCACCTTTTGACTATGGGAAACCATGGCATGCATAGAAACCACTAGAATTTGTTCATAATGATCTTTGCTACATAAATAGGCCTTCATTTGTAGGAGAAAGGTATATTCTAACCTTTATTGATGACCTTTCAATATTTTCTTGGGACTACTTCTTGAAGAATAAGAGTCATGTCTACGAAAGATTCAAATAATTTCAAGTGTTAATTGAAAAAACAATTGTGTCAAACTTATTAACTGCCCACGATAAGATAATGTAAGAGAATACATAGATCAACAATTTGTAAATAACCTTACTTAGTTGGATATCTCTTAGAAGAGTTTGGTTCCTCATACTCCTCAACATAATGGCATGGCATAGAAAAATAATCAAACCTTAGTTGATATGGCTTATTGACTTTTACAAGATAAATAATTACCGACAAATTTTTTGGCTAAAATTGTTTACTATGCCAATTATCTTATAAATTGTTTTTCAATTAGAGATGCTAGCTTTGTGACTCAAGTCAAACATTGGTGTGGTAAGAATACCTTAGCCAGCCACCTTAGAAATTCTGGATCCATTGCTTGGGAGCATGTTCTTGAAGATTGCAAAAATAAATTGGATGTAGAATGTCATGCTTGCATCTTGATGATTTATTCTGAAGAGTTGAAAGCTTATCAACTATTTTACCCTATCAAGAAACAAATAATTATCAGTAAAAATGTCATCTTTCATGAGAAGTCTTCTAAAATTATTTTTTTGAATTCTTCATTTGGGATCTTGAAAAATGATCCTTTTGAATATTGTTCAAGACACTAGATCAATTGTACCTCTTTTCAATATCTCAACTACTATGCTGACTAATATTCCTGGTTCATTTGAAATTTGATCATCTCCAAATGAAATTGTAACCTCTTCTAATCAACCTCTTGAAGCTCATACTCATTCCTTGACACTGTGTTTATATCGGTGTGTTACTAACACTATTAAATCCCATGGATCAGATGTCAACAATGTTTCTACAAGTTGACTAACTCGCAATCACATGAAACATGCCATTTTTACATTAATGAATCATGTTCATGAAAATTGTGGCCGTAATCGTATGCAAATATACAAGGACAATCTAAATAATCATAGGTTATGAAGGCTAAAATTGATTCTCTTATGAAAAATCACACTAGGGACTTAGTTACTCAACCACAAGGGAATAATATTATAAAGTGTTTATTGATATACAAGACCAAATTCACTTATGAAGGTATTTTTGAGTGCCATAAGTCTTTTTTGGCCATGAAAGGATTCTCACAATAAGAAGGCATAGACTATATAGAAACCTTTTCCACTATTGTAAATATGAAATATGTTTGACTAATACTTTCTCCTGGTGCTCTTTTTGGATGGATAATTCATTAGATGGGTGTAACTAAGAGTGCCTTCCTTCATGGTGAATTATTTGAATAAATTTAGATGGAGAAACCCTTGGATTTGTGAAAAAATCCAATATTTTCTATTAATTGTAGAAGTCATTGAATGGTTTGAATCAGGCCCCTCAGGATTGGTATACTAATGTTGATCAATTCTTTCTCAATATTGCATTGAAATGCTATGAATATGATCAAAAAATTTATGTATCACCCATGAATGGTGACACCTTGACTATTGTTGTCTATTTGGATGACTTGCGTATAACTGGAACCAATATAGATGAAATTCTTAGATTGAATAGCTGACATGCTTAAACTCTTGAAATGACTAATATTGGTATTTTGCATTTTTTTCTTGGTCTTCAAGTCTTACCTTTGTCTAATGGCCTCTTTATCTGTCAATCTAAAAGTGTATTGGAATTGTTGTAATGATTCAATATTAATGAGTGTAAGCCATGTGCTACCTTTTTTAGTCATGTGTCAAGTTGACTAAAGAGTGTTATTCTCTAAATTTCGATGCTACCCTTTATAAACATTTGGTTGGTAGAATCATATATTTGACTCACAATTGACTTGAAATTTCCTTTTTTGTTAGTTTGGTTTCCTAGTTTATGCAAGATCCGAGAGAAATCCACTTAAAAATTTCAAACAGATTGTTCACTATATTAAATGTCCTTCTCATTTTGGTATCAAATATTGTCAAAGTTCTAATCTGTTGGTCAATTTTACCAACTCCAATCGAGTAGGAAACAAAAACAATAGGAAATCCACTTTTGGATATATGTTTTTCTTTAGTACTAGACCCTTGATTTGATCATGTAGAAAACAACATGTAGTCTCTTTATTGGCTAGAAAAGTCAAATATTGTGGAGTTTTTATTGTAAGATGGAGGGATTTTGCACTCATCATCACATGAGAGATTTAATTTCCTATTTATTCCTTGTCTATTATTTATTTGGAAAATCAAAGTATAATTCACGTTTCTAACAATCTTGTTGCACATAGTAAAATGAAGCATGTTGAACTTCATGCTCACTATTTACAATGATTGGTTTAAGATAAGGTTATCACTCTTTTCTATTGTAACATTGATGATTGTCTTGTTGATAGCTTTACAAAGCCATTTCTTGAAGTCAATTTTTCCCATATACAATGCTTTCTTTGGCTTCAAGAAGTTGCAATTATTGGGGGGGGGGGGGGGGGGGGGGGGTGGTGGTGCAGTGTCTGCAAAACTAATTTCCCCTCTTGAGCCTCCAAAACATTGTGTTAATGGAGGGGGAGGGGCTGGTGTTGGAACCTAAAGTTATGTCAGTTCATCACACCTCTAGATCTTTTGTATACAATTAGTTGACGGGGTAGACTAACACCCAACCACTAGTCGAATGATCATTGATGGGCCTCCCAATTAGGTAAAACATAAGGCCAATATAACCACTCCTAGGCACATAGAGGCTATATTAAACCTTCCTTTTTGCACTTAATGACACTTTCCTAGCTTAATGAGTTCTTAGGAGAGTCAAAGAGATTTTTCATACTTCACGTGCCTAAGATAACTATTGTGTAGGATATTAAAGATATTTTTCATCTATTTTGAGGAGATCCAACCTAGATATTATTGGGTCCTTCTCCCTACTATAAGATAATCCCAACTCGGCTAACTAAAGACAATAAATTCTCCTTGCTACTTCGCGGTGACCTAAGAAATATGATACAATTTTTTAGAGAATTTTGAGGGAACGCAACCCTCCCCCCAAGGAGGCTTCCGCTACCCATCTTGTATAAATAAGAGGCTCAAGTAGGCCAATAGATAGCAGAAGAACAAAATAGTGAAACATGTGAAGAATAGGAGAAGTCTATATTTCAAGCAAGTTGTATAACTTAGTCATGTATAAGCAACGTTTTAGTTAATGGAAGTGATATTTGACCTTAGTTTTTAGTCTAGATTTTTCTTAAGGGTTTTGAGATTCCTTAGGTTAGGTTCCACCCCAGGTGTTCAAGATCCCTCTTACATTATTTGTTTTCATGCATTTCCTTATTTATGTAAAGTTTTTATGTGTAGAAATTTTGAATAATTTAACACATATTCAATGGAGATTATATTGATCATGTACTATTGCGGAAAACATACACAATACATAAGCTCCTCTACATTGATCATCAATATAGCAGCATCAATAATAATAAAACATCAAGAGCATTCACACATTAACACAGTATGTATCCCGGGGAAATAATCTCGCTAAAAAACCAAACTATCTGTATATTAATGATTGAGTCATGTAACATTACACAGCATAATACTTCTCACAAGTATCTCCACCTCTGTTACACACAATACATCTCAGATCTGAATCAATCACTGGCTCAAATCTCCTCCGCTGCTTGCTTGCCTCCACTGCCCAATACCTACATGAGAATGAATGATAATGGCTCAAGCAAACTCATATTTACTTGGCAAAATCACGTGAGCACAAGATACAATGTGGGCAAACTCATTGGCATACTCAATCCCTTGATTGTGCAAGATCTGGTGCACAACTATAGTGACAACTGATAGCAATCTGATTCTCTACCACCTGTCCCTGCTGAACTGAACATGCACTGACATGCAACTAAGTTAACTGATGTATTCTATAGTTTCATTATGAGTTAATAACTTGTGAATTAATTAATAACTAATTCACCCAACTCATCTCTAGTCTATTTGCCAGTTAGACTAAATACAACCAGTTTAACAAAGCTTAACTGAACACAACTCCATCAACTGCACCTCCAGTCCACTAAACTCAACTCACTTGAGTTCTAACTGAAGTCCTGCATGCAAATATTAGTCATCCCATAGGTAACCACGTATTTCCTTCTGGGATCTGCATGTACCACATCCGTAGCTCATCCTGAAGTGCTCCAAGAGAATAAGACAAAGTTTATAGTCTAAATATTATTATGAGCTAATAATATTTGACTGTTCTATATTTAGACTGAGCAGTCACTCTGCTGTGGTGTCACTCCGCTGCGGTCTAAAAATAGAAGTCCATCTATTTTTCCCAACTTGATCAATTATCCATAAACAACAACCTGCAATCCATAGACATGATCCATATGTCTAAAAATAGACATAGTCTAAAAATAGACTTGCGCCAAAAATAGCCTGCGGGCCCACTTAGTGAAGGCGACTCTTTTCACTAAGCTTCATCATCTTGTTGCAATCTCAACACTCCCTCTCGACAAGATATGGATTATCAACAACCCCTATCCTGCCTCGGTGGTATTCGAATTTTCTCCTAGTGAGAGCCTTCGTCAGAATATCAGCATCCTGATCCTCCGTTAGAATGTATGAAAGTAACATGATCCTCGTTGCACACAATCTCTGATATGATAGTACTTGATGTCATCCGTTGAGCTCCCTACCCAATCTGCATCCTCATGTCTGTACCAATCTCCATATCTTGATTTGCCTCTCAAATAACACAATACATGCTTTCCCGCCTTCCAGAAGAGCTTGGTAGGCTTAACCATAGCTTGTGAAAGCTGGTTAACTGCATAACAAATATCGGGTCGTGTATTGACCAAATACATCAGCGACCCCACCAACTGTCGATAAACAGTGGCATCCACTTCTTCTCCTGAAGTGGAATCCTCCTTCCTCCAACCTCCAGGAAGAGGAGTATCAACAGGCTTGCAGCCATGCATGTTGAACTTCTCCAGTATCTCCCGAGCATACTTACCCTGAGAAACAAACAGTCCACCATTGCCTGCCATATTTCCAATCCTAGGAAATAGTGAAGGAGGCCCAAGTCCTTCATCTCAAACTCCTTAGAAAGATCATCCTTGCATGAAAGTATCAACAGCTCATCACCCGTTAGAATCAAATCATCTACATACAGTACAATGATAAGCGACTTACCCTCCACCACAATTTGGTATAGGTTAGGATCCACCTCGCTCTTGGAGAATCCAAGTCCATTGAAATAGCTGTCTATCCGTGTGTACCAAGCACATGGTGCTTGCTTCAACCCATATAGCGCTCTCTTGAGCTTTCACACATGCGACTTACTACTGAAGACCTCAAAGCCTTCGGGCTGCTCAATGTACACCTCATCCTCAATGACTCTGTTGAGGAATGCAGTCTTCACATCCATCTGATGAATGTTCCACCCCATCTGCGCTGAGAGAGCAAGAATCGTCCGTATGGAAGAATACCTTGCGATAGGTGCAAAGGTATCCTCATAATCGATCCCCTCTATCTGTGAAAAGCCTCGGGCAACAAATCTTGCCTTGTACTTCTCCACACTCCCATTAGCTACCTGCTTAACTTTGTAGATCCATTTCGAACCCACGATTGATTTCCCTTCTGGTCTAGGAACAATCTCCCATGCACTGTTTCTGACAATAGAATCATACTCTTCCACCATGGCATCTACCCATGCGGGATCCTCCATAGCTTCCTCGAAAGAGGATGACCTAGTCACAACACACTTGCTCATAAGAGCCATGTATCTAGTGTACCGATCAGGTGACTGTCTCTCTCTACGTTGGGCTGTAGGTGGTCCTACAACTTTCTCAACATCTTGAGCCAGTCGCTCAGCTTCTGTCAAGTGCTTTCGCCCTCTGATGGTTGGCGCTGCTTGAGTGGTCTCTCCCACTCCATGAACCTCGTCCTGTGGCTGATCCACGTCCTGAAGCTCATCCTTAGGAACTAATAGCTCCTCATCTGCATGCAAGTGTAGCTCCCTCTCAAGCGAACACTTCATGGCTTTCTCCTCCTGAAAGTTTATATCCCGTCACACAACAGTTTTACCACTATCTGGCAAATACACACGATAGTTGTGGGGCGTATCAGTGTACCCCACAAA
>APFE030283586.1:124606-158887 GCA_000404065.3 Pinus taeda | reverse complement strand
GACCAGATATGTGTTAACCATACAAATGCATATATAATGAAACATACAAGAATATGGAGGAAAACTTGAATAGCTTTATTAAGATCAAGAATAGTAAGAGGATTACAACCATATTTTCTAACCCAGCATCATCCTCCAACAAGAAAGCCCTTCTTCACCTCAAGTAAAGCCTAGATCACCCAACACTATGAAGTTACACCAGAAAACCAACAACACTTCTCTACAAGATACAAGGTTCCAGCCTCTGGATCTCTGTGATGAGGGATCCATATATAGATGATTGTAGTGGGGTGAGTCATCCTCTGGGGTTTTGATTAGTGGCTTCTCTCTGATAGTTCTTGATTCTACTTGGAGACTGATGATCTCTTACTCATCCCTGGTCGAAAACAGAGAGGCAAGTGTCAGAGGGGAAGCTTCTGGAAGATTCCAAGATCTTCCACCTCGCAAATTGTCTCTGCCATTTGTCCATTCTTGCCCATTGCACCTTATAGAGGGGCCATTCAGTATGCATCACAGCCTTTACACTGGGAAGGTGATATGCATCGCACCCTTTGCACTCGGTATTCAGTATGGTCCCGTTTTGACCATTTCTGAGCAGTTTTTAGTGGAGAACTTCTGGGAGATGATGTAATCAACTGACTTTGTTCCTTTAGGTAGTGAAGCAACACTTTTAGGGACTTAGGAGCCCTCAGTTTATGGACATCTATGATTGGGGTTGCAGTGCCCAAAAATGTCTATAACAGGGAGGGTTGTCCTTCACGATCTGGACATAGTGGAGACCCTTGCAATGTTGCAGGATTAGATCGAGGATTTCACCGTTAGTATTCATGATGTGAGTACCAACGAGTTACCTCTGAGGTTACAACGCTATACTACTGGTGTGCCGAGTCGATGGACTAGGCTCTTACGTATGATCACATAGGCGATGACTTGCTATCACCAACACCATTAGTCTAGGGTGATTTTCTGCATTTTTGAGTTTTTGGGTTGTATGACCGATTTTGTCTTGGACACAAAACATTTTGTAAAAACTATAAATAGTTATATATTTTTGTTTTTCGGAGTTTTATTCGGTTTATGTGATCCCGATGCAAATGTTTTTTTTTCCACTGGAAAAATCCATAACTTTTCATTATATAGAAAAATTACATATTGTAGATGCTTTTCGCATATGCGTTTCCCTCTGTATATGACAGTGTACCGTATTTACATAAATATTGTTCATAGCACTGTGCTTTCATCAAAAATTTTGTATTGTTTACAGCTTTTCATATAGCTATTATCAACTACCACAGTATCATGTATATTTACATTTTCAGTTCATCATGCACAAAAAAAAACATATTCTGTCGATCAAAAAGCAAAAAGGATGAGCAGCATATTAGGGTCCAGGAGCGAGTTGATATCCTTGGTCTATGTAGGTCCGGTGAAAGTATCTGAATTCATTTTGTTCTTTCACCTCAGTGACCTCCCATTTTCCTCTGTCCATCAACGCGACCTCCTTGGATAAATTGTTAGCGAGTCCATTATGTTCCCTGTATATGTGAACAGCAGTGGTGTTAATAAAAGCTGCCTTGAGCTCAAAAACTTCATTTAGTATGGTGCTGAGTGTGTGTATGTGACATTCAGTTGTGCCGTTGAACCAATTTATAACAATTTTTGAGTCCCCATATATGTTAATGCTGGTGCAATGATGATGAAGGGCGAAATGTAGAAGATGTCGCAGCGTAATCAGTTCAGCAAAGTTATTTGTTCCAGGTCCCAAGCCAGTTTTTACTGAGTAGTGGTGTTGTTCGTTTATGTATAGTTTGAAACCCCCCCCACAGCTTTGTTGATTTGCTTCCCCATCAAAATATTCCCAAGGGGTGTTCCTGTCAATGCATGGTGGAGGCTGTGGCTGTCGTGCCTTTGGGGGCTGAGGGTCTGGAAGCTCCTTGAAGGCCGCGGAAATTGAAGCTTCCAGCAGTGGCCAAACAATGGGTTTGTCTTCGAATATGTTGCGGTTCCGAGACTTCCAGGTCTGCCAAGCAACGAGGATTGGTAAAATAGTTAACTTCACACCCCTATGTTTTTGGACCCAGTTTTCCCATGCTTCTGTCAAGTTTGCACCCTCCCAGGTACCAGAGAAAGTGAGTGTAAGTGAGAGGGATCGCCAGAGCTCCCGAGAGGTGCAACATCTGAGAAATAGATGCTCGGTGGATTCAGAATCCGCTTTGCACAATACACACCATGATGGCCCGTGAACTGCTCTTCGCATTAGATGATCCCCTATCGGGATCCTATCCCTCAAAACACACCAAAAGAATAACTTGGCTCGGGGCGGGGCAGTCAACTTCCAGATGCCGAGACTCCAGGATGGAATATGATCTGGCTTTTTATGTTCGCTGAGAGCTATATATCCGACTTTAGGGGAGTAAATACCATTATCGGCTTGACTCCATACTAATTCATCAGTGCCATCCCTTATTCTGATATGCGATTCGGACAGAGCAACACAGTAGTCCTTCCAATCCTGATGCCATCTAAGTGGCAAGTTCAGTTGTTGTGCCGGTATCCAGGCCTGATGGAAGATCCCCGAATTCGCATGGTCCGCAGCTTGTGCGATCACTTTGATATCTTGGGCGTGTAGGAACTGAATGAGTTCAGGTGGTAAGGTATGTCTTCCTCCGCTGCCGATCCATGGATCCAATCCAATCCTTGCCAAAGATCCATCGATTATTCTCCAGACAAGGTTGTCCCTTATTAGAGGCAGGGAGAAAAGCAAGGCTTTCCAAACCGATGATGTTCCCGATCTGTTCCAGTTTGGTCGCCTTACCCAGTCCATAATATTCTGCGGCCAAATATATTTATGGTATGATAGTCTGGCCCATAAGTTTTGGCTTGTTATCAGCGACCATCCCATTTTTATGGCCAAGGCTTTTGCAAATGTAGGAAGGTCCTTTAGGCCCCATCCTCCCCACCTTTTTGGGATAGCAATCTTGTGCCAACCAATCCAAGCAAAGATGCGTTTGTCCTGACTTCCCACCCAGAGATATCTGTTGCAGATTTGTTGAAGATGAGCGAGGATATTCCTGGGGATCCAAACTAGTGCCATCCAGAAGACTGGGGTTGCTTCCAGCACAGATTTGATGAGGAATAGCCATCCAGCTCTGGATAGGTAACTGTGGCTCCAAACATTTAACCTTTTCTCCACCTTATTCACAAGCCATACCCAATCTGCAATTCGATGGTTTTTTGGCTTAAGCCAGAACCCCAGGTATTTTAGTCCCCTGTCCAGAGGATGAATGGTGTAGGGAAACGCCTGCAGGGCAGCTTGATCTTCATTAACCGAGGTTCTGGTGCACGTAATTGTGCATTTTTGCTGATTAACCATCATGCCTGTGGCCTTCATGAATAGTTGGAGGATTCGAGAAAAAGCCAGCGAGTCTCTGATGCTACCATCCAGCAGGATGAGTACATCATCTACAAATAGGAGGTGTGTAAGATAGCACTCATCAGTGATTCTGAGACCGCTGAGGGATCCCTCTCGTTTTGCTGTGATAATCAGGCGAATCAAACCTTCCATGACCAATAGAAAAAGGAGAGGGGAGAGTGGGTACCCCTGATGAAGGCCCCTCTCAGAGTGAAAGAAGTGGGATGCCGATCCATTGATGAGCACACTGAAAGTAGGGGTCATAATGCAAACCATGATCCAGTTGATAAGGGAAAGAGGAAAACCCAGGTGGATGAGAAGCATTTTGATGTAGAGTCAGCTGACCCGATCAAAGGCTTTTGATAAATCAATCTTGAGGAGAATGCATTTTTGGTTTTTTGACCAAATAGAATGCAGGGCCTCTTCAGCCGCTCCAATGGCTTCATGAATCTGTTTGTCTTCTAAGAAAGCAAATTGCTGAGGGGAAATGTGCTTGGATAGAAAGGGCCTGAGTCGGTTGGCAATGATCTTGGAGATAATTTTATAGAGACAATTGCACAGGGAGATAGGACGGTAATCATCGAAAGAGGAAGGTGAGTCAGACTTGGGGATGAGAGCAATGAATGTTGAGTTGATTGCATGATACAGGCTGCCCGAAGTTCTGCTTTCCTCCACCACCCTCAGCAGATCTTGGCCCAAGAGATCAAAGAAAGCTAGGTAGAATTCGATGGTCCACCCATCCGGTCCGGGACTTTTATCTTTTTTAAACCATTTTATGGTGCTCTCCAGTTCCTCCATGGTGACTGGGGCTGTGAGCTCTTCCACCTCTTTTTCATTTACAAATCTAGGGAAGTGGTTTGCCAGATTGATAATTTCTGCCAGGTTTGTTCCAGGCGGAGCTTTGTATATGGTCCTGAAATGGTTTGTACCTAGCTGGGAGAGCTTGTTGAAAGTATTTGCGAGTCCCCCTTTAGGCATAGGGAGATTCCATATTGTATTTGAGACCTTCCTCCCGTTGGCATAGTTCTGAAAGAACTTTGTGTTCTCGTCTCCAGCTTTCAGCCATGTGGCCCTGCTTCTCAGCCTTTTGGATTCTTCCTTCAATCTCAGAATGTTTGCTTTTTGGTTTTCCAGCTCGATCAGTCGAGTTTTCTCCTCCCCCGAGATAAAACCCAAATTCCTATCATCTTGAAGAGAGTGAAGGTCAGCTTCAATGTTTGTGAGAAATTCGGATTCCTTTCTGTTCTTTTCTCTTGCCCAATTGATGGTCAAGTGCTTAAGCAAGTTGAGATTGCAGCAGAAGCATCTTGCCAGGGAGGTCTCTCTGTCAATGGGATGAGCCCTCCAAAAGTCATTGACCAATTTCATGAAATCCTGATCCTGAGTCCATGTGTGGTTGAATTTAAAGGGGGCTTTTGGCTTTGAGTGAGGTCCATCAATCTCCAGATATATAGGGGAATGATCAGATATACCCCCTGAGCCAACCCATTGCTTGTAGTGGTGTAACTGCTGAATCAGGGGCCCCTTCATCAGGAATCTCTCCAATCTACGGGCGAGAGCTGCCGAACCCACCCTTCTGTTCCTCCAGGTGGGCTGTGGTTTTTGCATGGGGACATCAATGAAGTCCTTCTGATCCAAAATATTCCTCATGAAATCTGTAATAGAGTCCACTTGTGCCTGATGCCCTCACGATTCACAGAAACCCAGGGAAAAATTTAGATCCCCACCCAAGATGGTGTGTTCATGGGCCAGTATTGATAAATTTAGGAGGCGTCGCTCCCGATGCAAATGTTAATGTGAAATGCTTTTTCTTTTATAAATGCTACAAATGTTTATCTAACATATAATTTGCTAATGAATCAGTTAATGTGTTTAATTTTCTTGAAATGTGTTGATATTGAATAGAATCAAACTGCCTTTCCAAAATCCTGACCCTTAGGAACATACGATAGATAGCTGGATCTGAATGGAATAGACGCCAGCAAGTTGTAGGATGACGAGTTGCAAATCTAGCCTGACAACAAGTCAGTGTATGCCATGTGCAATGGCATCAGAGAGAAGATCCATCAATGTGTTGTACTCAGTGATGTTGTTCGTTGATCGACCAATAAATATTCCTCTGAAACTCACTAACTCGCCGCTTAGATCAAAAATGGCCCAGGCCGCAGAAGATAGGTTCCGGGTACTACGACTAGCTCTGTTGGCATATCCAATGAACGATTCTAACAAGTCTGACATCTGCAACAAATGTAAAGTGGATTACCTAACCAGAATGACAACTCTTGACGAAAACAAAAATGTAACAAAAGCATGTCTATAAAGAGATTACTACACTTAATCAAGCATAGTAACACTTAAGATATAACCCATTCCGGGGTTGTGACAGTGGAATCCCATTGTAATCTATTATCTTGTAGGCTCCTTTTGCTAATACTCTTTTAACAATGTAGGGGCCCATCCATAATGGTTTGAACTTACCTGGTCCCAATTTATCGGAGTCCTAATCGTAAAGAAAGACCAAGTCACCTTCTCAGAAGACACGCGGTTTGCCATTTTTGTCAAATTGCACCTTGACACGTTTCTTATGAGCTTCATTAGCCAATGCGACATCACGGCGGGTTTCACCCAATTGGACTAGTTCCAAGAAACGAGCTTCTTCCTCCGAAGTTTCGAGAAGTAGATCGATTGCAAGCTTGAGATATGAGATTTCACACTGAATCAGTAAGACCGCTTCTAGGCCATACACCAACTGAAAGAGTGTGAATCCGGTCGCATTTCTTACCGATGTCCTATATGCCCACAAAGCTGAGTACAAGATTAAGTGCCAATTCCGTTTGTGGACTCCCATCATCCTTTGTAGCATACGCTTCAAGACTTTGTTGATGGCCTCAACTTGTCCATTAACTTGCAAATAATACAGAGTAGAACTGTTGTGGGAAAACCCTAATTTGGCAACCAATTCAACCATCATGTGATTACAAAAATGTGATCCATGATCTGTGACTATAGCTTGTGGATCACCAAATCTAGAGACTACATTATTGAAAAAGAAAAGAGCATCCGTTTCGCCACTGGTGTTTAATGTAGGCATTGCCTCAGCCCCTTTTGTAATATAGTTGACTGCAACTATGATATACCCATGCCCCTCGGCCGAGGTGGGGTTACATGTCATGAAATCTATGCCCCATTTGGCGAATGGCCCAACAGCAACTACTGGATGCAGCGGTGCGGGTGGTAATCTGGTTTTGCGATCGAAGATCTGACAAGCATGGCAACTTTTGACTGTGACTATGCAATCTTTGAATAGAGTAGGCCAAAAGTAACCTACTCGTAAGATCTTTTGTGCTGTAGCGTAACCAAATTGATGCCCCCACAAGCACCTGAATGACAATCATTCAGGACTTTTTCGGCCTCCTCATGCATGAGGCACCTTCACAGAACTGTATTGACACCATGACGGTAAAGTGTATCACCAACGATCATGTAGTCTTTGGCTTGGTATTGAGTATGCCATTGTTCAGAGCAAGAGGTGTTAGGCCTAAAGGTTTGGGTTTGGAGATAGATCAGTATATCCCCATACCATGGATCGCTTGACGATATCAAAAACAGAGTTTCATCCACGATTGATTCTTTAGATGTTGAATCGTTGGACGACGATGGGAGGTTGCATAGTAACTCCATAAAAACTAGAGATTTCTTTGATTTGGATTTTGTGAATTCTAGATCAAACTCTTGCAAAATGGCTATCCATTTTGAATATTTTCCCCCTAGTAATTGACGCGACAGAATGTGGTTCATAGGGTTGCAATCTAACAGAATGGTAGTTTTGCGAAAGAGGATATAGTGTGGAAATATCTGTATTGCTTGAATAGCCGCTAGAGCCAGCTTTTCAACATAGAAGTACTTGCTTTCTGTATCATTTAAGTTTCAGCATAAATAATAAGCTGGATGTTCAATTCCATTGTCTTCTTGTACTAAAACCATTGCGATGGTTGTATCTGTTGTGGCGAGATACAGGTTAAAGTCTTTTTGATAGTCAGGAGCGTACATTAATGATGCTTTTATTAGGGAATCCTTTAAAGCATCAAAGGAAGCTTGCGCAACCTGATCCCAGTTAAAGGGCACTTATTTTTTCAAAAGCCGTGTATAACCTTTAGCAAGTTCAGCGTAATTTGGAATGAACCTCCTCAAAAAGTTCACTTTCCCTTGGAGTTTCTCAATCTGAAGCAAATTTGAAGGTGGAGGCATTTCGATGATTGCCTGAACCTTACATGGGTCGAGTCAAATTCTATCCTTAGAAACTACGAACCAAGTAACTGACCAGAACCGACACAAAACACACACTTGTGTGGATTGAGTTGTATTTTGTAGTGTCGGCAACGTAAAAATATAGCTCTCAAATGCTGCGGATGATCAATCTGCTTTCATGAATGAGTTGGTAGATCATCGAGATATGGTTGAACAATGTGTTTGATGTCATGGAAGGCGTAGTTCATTGCCCTCTGAAAAGTTTTCCCTACGTTCTTCAAACTGAAAGGTAGTTTATGGTACGCGAATGTGCCCCATGGACATATAAATGCAGTCTTTGACTGCTCCTGTGGGCAGAGGTTGATTTGATTGTATCCAGAAAATCCATCCATGAATGAAAAGATTTCGCATCCGACACATTCATCAATTATCTGATTGATGAAGGGTGTAGGGTAGTTGTCCTTTGGACAATATTGATTTACATTCCTGTAATCGACACACACTCTAATCATTCCTTGCTTTTTCATCACATGAACAATATTCAATACCCAATCAATTAGAGGAACAGGGTAAATGAAACCAGCATGTAAAAGTTTTTCAACTTCTGCCTTGATGGCAGTAGCTTTCTTTGGGTGAACTGGTCGAGGCCGCTATCGTACTGGTTTGACATCTTGATACATCGTGATTTCATGTTCAACGATGTTCAAGTCAATGCCTGGACCATACAAAGAAATCTCTGAATTCACGAAAGGGAGTGCAATATATTTCCAATTCTGAAGAAGAACAAGATTTGCCAAGATGAATATTCTCTACAACATTAGGTTTGGTTGATATATTTATGGCGATAGTCTCTTTAATATTGGACAGATTTCGCTCGGAATCCACTGTGTTTACAGTATTTGATAGGAAATCAAAAACTGAAGGACGATTAAGGTCGCTAGAATAATCTTCATCGTTATCTTGAAGATGGGAACGATGGTGGTAATCTTCCCATGGTGCCTCTCCTATCATCATTGACTGAATGATTCCTTCATTTGTAGAATGTATAAGTGATCAAGGATTTGAAGAGGTGCCATATTCTAGAGACCTATCTATCCAAACACTTGATGAGTGTTGATTTTGGGTTTGCCGCCCAGGCCTAGAAAATTGATTGCTACAAAATTTCTATGGGGCTTGGGGGCAATACCTAGCGATGATCCATGCTAACAAAATGTTCGGAAATCTTCTTAATCTTTGATGATGTAGAAGATACCATATGACAGGTTTCCACCGTGGCCACTTCCGCCAGATTACTCGGAGGTGGGAGGGCAAAAGTACCCATCAAGGTGGGATCTTTTAGGAGGCCTACTCCGACATTTTGAAGCGATTGAGAGCTTCCATGGATCATTGGAATGCTTCCCATAGCTTGTGAACTGTTGGGGAAAAAGGTTAGTTGGTCAATGATTGTAATTCCACCTTGGAAGGGAAATGCAATCTTTCTAAAATACGTTGACACAACAACAACCATAGCATAAATCCAGGGCCTTCCCAGTAGGATATTGTAATCAAGGTTTCCATCGATAACTTTGACTTCAATTTCTATTGTCTTGCCCCTCAGTTCAACTTGCAAGTTTCTTAATATCCCATACGGCGTGTATGTTCTTCCATCGAACGCTTTTAATGTCGTTGATGATCATGACAAGGGTGGTGAGCTTAAAGTTTTCTAGCAACTCATTGAAAATACATGTAGATGCCCCCACATCAATGATTGTTTGATGAACAGTTTTGTTGAGGGATTTTACCTATATAAGGAAAGCGAGTTGGGCCAGTAATTGAGGTTCATATCCTTCGTGGTTAAAGGCCACAAGATTGGAATCTGTTGGGTCAATCCCACCTATTGCTGATAATAAATCTTGCTTTTCGGAGGGGAAATTCTGCAGTACTTCAGGTGTCGACATAGCGTATGGCGATTGAGCCAGATCCTCTACTATATTATAATTCTGTGCTGCTCGAGCACAAGGATTAAATGTTGATTTATGTACTACTCCCTTTGGCGGCTTTATTGTTAGTTCAAGAATGATGGGTGGCACAACTTATGACGAAGTTGTTGTCGAACCACTGGGTTGATCTGTAGCCTTGTTGTTCGACATATGTGGATTCCCATAATTTTTATTCCTCGTCGATATCAAAGCATCATTTTTTTGTTTCGAGATAGGTAACATAAGCACTTGGAATGGGGAAGCATGAACGATAGCAACCAGATTAGTTTCTAGGTTTGGAAACGGATCAGTCAATGCTGCTGAGGTGCTTGAAGTTTTTAAAAATTTCTTGACCTCAGCTCGATGTGGACAATTTTTCATATAATGGTCCTCATTACATATGAAACATGGTTGATTAGGTTTCTTTTGCCCAGCAGGGTTTTCAGAAGATTTTTCAGGAGTTGAATCTTCCTATTTCTTATTTTAGTTTTTCCCTTTCTTCTTGCCCCCTGGTTGCTTCGGTTCTTTGCCTTTGTCGGATGACACGGCATTAACCTCTGAGGCAGGAAGTTTTTCATTTTCTTTTTTACTAGAAACTGCAAGGGCTTTACCAGTTTGAGCCTTTGCGGTTTGTGTACTTGAGGTACCAATCACGCCATCGTCGACATGAGAGTCCCTGTTTGATTAGGAGGGGGAGGAACGAAAAATTATGGTCTAGGAGCGTCAGGGATTTTTTCATAGAGTGTGTCAGACTAAGTATAGATCAAGTCTAAATATTGTGCACAAGCAATGACTTGCTTTTCAGTGACAACTCCTCATTTCGCCACATCTTCCGTAATAGAAGGTAATAATGACTTAAAAAACCACTCAACTAGAAGTTAATCAGGAACATACATCTTTACCATTCGACAATGACATTGCCACTCATGAATATGATCAGATATGTAAGTGGTTGTTGTCTATTTAAAGTTGGTAAGGAGTTCTGTCCCTGTTTCGTACCTTATGGGTAACTTAAAGTGGGTTAAAAAGGTAGTGGCAAGGGCGCTAAAGTTATCGAATGAATCTCTAGGCAATTCAATGTACCATTTTGTTGCCAGACCAGTTAGCATTTGCTAAAAAAGGTGAAGCCTAATCGAATCATCATTGAGGGTGTTGAATGAACACCACAAATGAAAGGTCATTACATGATTAGATGGATCTTCACCCGGATTTCAACTGAATTTAGGAATATCTGAGAGAATTTTATGAGGAATCGCTGGCTACCAAGGGGCATAAGCAATTGGATCATTCGTTAACTGGTTCAAATTTGGTAATTCTAGAGTTGCTACAAAGGGAAATTGTTGATTCAGTTTTGGCGAAGCATACCCAGGATAAGATGGGATCGCCTGAGTAGTGGGTCTTTGCATACTAGCATAATGTATCTGATGCTGGTAACTTTGATAAGGTTGATGGACATAACCAGTATAGAATGTTTGTTGGTAAACGTTTGAAAATGCGGTTTTCCATTACCTAAAGAGCCTTGTTGCTTAGGTCCTCAGTAAGCTTGCTGGAATTAGGGTTGTTGATATTGCACTATCCATGGTTGTTGAACCATTTGATGTTGCCCAACACTGGATGATTGCCCAAGATGCAGAGTGATAACACCCGTTTGAGCCTGAGTCATTCCAGTTAAGGAAGCACTAATCTAAGATTGTGATTGAGCTGTAGAGACAAGAGGCTGTTGTACTGCAACCTAAGAAATTTGAGGTTGACATACAACAGGCTGTGCCTTGTACTTGCGACATAGTCACAATAGCAGGTGTAGTGGTAATATTCGACACAGGTTGGGTTGGTTGCATTGAATATACAACCCTTGGTTGTTGAGGCAGTATTGGTATCCAACCACCGGATGTAATTCCAGTTTGACCTGAATTTCGTTGTGAGCTCTCATACGGTTGTTCTCTAGGAGGGAACAATGAAAAAGCATACTGCCCCCTGTATGGTGGGAATCTAGTGCTCAAGGGATAGATGGGTCTTTGAAGACTGGGCTGCCCAAATTGAAACTGGTATGTAGGATAAATTTGCTGAGCTTCAACATAAGAAATGCTAGATAGGATCCCGGAGGAACCAATGGGAACAGACCATGTCGTCGAAACAGTCCCTCGAAGGACTCCATCTAGTGATTGATAAATAGTTGGGACAAATGGTATACCAGCAAACATCGTAGGAGTGGCAGTAGGAAGTTCTGCTGCGGCTGTATCGGATGGCATAGTCCTAGATGTTGATGATTTTTCAGACATATTTAGTCTATCCAAAAGATTTCCTAGTGATTCGACAGGAACTTGCGATGAAGGATGATTAAAAGAACTAACTTCAGGAATAGAAGGATATAAGTGGATCCTAGCTCCAAATGCAATGGAGTATTGGATGGAAGATCCTCTACAACTTCTTCTACAACAATCAGTCCAGGTGGAAGAGGTAGACCGTCAGGTCCGTAAAATATTTCCGGAGCTGAAGAAGGTATAGCTTCCGCAATGGCAGATACTGGAGGGGTAACACCTTCTGAATTTTGGAACTCAACTTCTAGATGTTCAGGTAAGTGAACTTCAGTTTCTGGACCAGCTCTTGCTAGAACTATTTCAGGTATGGAAGCATTTACCGTTACACTAGGATCGGTTCTAATTTCCTCTTGTAACTGCGGGACTTCTTCTGTAAAGGCAGATGTACCATAAATGATTGGAGTAACTGTAGTCTCTGATGATGTTGAAACACAAGTTTCAAATAAACCAAGAGAGGTGGACTCAGTTAAACGAGACCATTTAGCCCGGAATGGTTTCGTTTCTAGAGTCAAAGACGCTTGACTCGCTAGCCTTTGCAAATGACCGGGTTTTGATTGACTTTCTTCCACAATTGCGGATTACTTGATCAACTCAAAAAAAAGGGGAAAATGTAATTCCGAATTAAATAAATTTCATGACGCTTTGACACAACCTTGCTTTTTCAATTTTTAAGAGTCGAGAAAAATCTAAAGATGACTCTAGTCTCCTTAAATTTTTAATGAGCCTGAAGTGACAAGTGCTCAGATGGACCTTTTCTTTTAAGGAGTCGAAAAGGAACGAAAGTGATTACTCTGGAAATCTAGACAGAGGGATTACCAAACCAATTGCAAAACTACAAAATACACCTTGGTGGTGAATTAAAGAGAAATTACCGAGGACTTATGTACGACAGTCAATCGTCACGAATGTTGTGTTCAGTGCATTGCAATCGATAGCACGATAGACACGGCTTCCTATGGATAAAGGATATCAGCCTATTATGGTCTCCCAATATATACTCGATGGTACGGGGAGCACAAGTCTGTACTAGAAATTTTTGTATCAAAGAGGAGGAATCACCCAACCTTCGATGAAAACGATAGTTACCAGGTTTTATGATGCTAGAATACATCTCTAGCCTAGACCTCTAGTTGTGTTGCGTTAGGTTCCAAAGCATTTTTATGTTCATTGAGGTTTATTTTAGAGTTGATCTTTTTAGAAGTTTGTCTTTCAAGGTTCACCACGTGATGTAGATATAAAATTCCTAAATATGCAATCTAAAATGATAAATAGTCATTTGTTTTCTTTTAGTAATGAAAATCCTAGCTACTAAGGAAAGAAGGTTACGATTCTTTCGACAGAGAGAAGAGAGCACACACACTAAATGCACTTTTCTTAAATCATTTTCCGCATGCAGTCTAAATGCAAATGCACATGCATGTATTTGTTTTTCCATTTCCTTAATGTGAGAATGCCAAAAAGGAAAACTGAGTACAGATCTGAACTATTTTCTTCAAAGCGACACTTCAACAATTTCTTTTCAAAATGAAAGGAAGACTAAAACAACACTTTTAATTTCGAATGGAAAACTGCTTTTGACACTTCAAATATTGACAATTCAAATCAAATACAATGGAAAAAGTACAATCGACTATCTAGAAGAGGAAGACTTTACGACACTCTTCTTTTTTACTCAAAATGATAGTTATGGCACTTATTTGCATCAAAACGATAGTTCGATTAAGCTACTCTTGACAAAGGAGGATTGTAAATGATGAAAAATACATTAAAAAAACATTCGCAAATCCTGATCAGTGGAGGCTGAATAATTTGAAGGAAGGAGGCTTCAATAATGATATACTAATCATAAGCAGCAAAACTACTAAATAGAGCTGAAAACAAGGAGGAAAAACCAAATTCAGAGAGAGAAACAATATCATTCAGTCATCACACCTATCCTTAAGGGAAACAGGGATGCATCTCACCTGCAACACATGGGAGGTGTAATGCATATAGGCTACTAGTTATAGACAGTGTGATGGATTGGGGAATGAAACTAAGTTTGGTTTTTGCTCAAAATTTGTAGCTAAGTTCAGTGATTTAGGCTGAGCTATGATAGACAGTAAAAACAAAGTACAAGGGTATGATGTTATGAGGTTATTGAGCTACCACAATGGTGTTTAGGATGTTTGCAAGTTAGATGTTCAATTTATAAACCAACCCGGAGATTGATTGAAGCAATGTTGATCTACTTTGCACTTGCATAGCAAGAGCAGTTCGAAGGCTAGCTAGCTTAACTTCAAGATTTGTCTGTAGTTTATAAAGCAAACAACAGTAACAAACAAACAAACTATTTGGTCCCCAGTGGAGTCACCATTTTGTTTTCGGGAAAACTAGTGTCTTTTCGATCTGCTAGTCCCGCTAAGATGGGTAGTTATCTTAGAAACAAACAATCAAAGTAAATTGTGATTTCCTTTATGTATGATAGATAAGAGAGAAACAAAGAGTACCAACCTGAATCTTCCGCTTGGATCCTTGCTTGTTTCCTCTCTCCCTTGATATAGCTTGCCACTCCTCTCCTACTTGTCCCGCTTTAGAGAATACCTGTAGAGTAAAAGCAACTAAACACCATCAAAGCATCTCGATCTATGATATCATAAACAATGCAGAATCACAAATACATTGACCATACAATTGCATCCATAAATAACAATATTCACAAATACACGATTATATGGAGGAAATCTCAAAGAACTTTATTAATAGTAGAAATAGACGAGAGGATTACAACCTAGTTTTTTGATCCAGCATCATCCTCCCAGCATCAAATCCCTCTTCACCTCATGAAAAGAAATATCACCCCACAATACAATGTCTATTCTTAGAGAGAAACCAACAAAACTTCCTTACAAATTACAAAATTCCAGCCTTTAGATATCTTAGATGAGGGATCCATTTATAGATATTTGCAGAGGGGTGAGTCAGCTCTGGGTTTTTGATTAGTGTCATTTCACTGATAGTTCTTGGTTCCACTTGGAGATTTCATTGATCTCTTACTCATCCTTGGGCAAATTCAGAGAGGCATGTGTCATATGAGAAGTTTCTAGAAGATTCTCTGGGTTTCCACTTAGAAAACTGTCTCTGCCATTTGCCTACTCTCGCTCATCGCACCCCATAGAAGGCTCTTTCAGTATGCATCGCACTTGGCTAGTGTAGCAGACAGTATGCATCGCACCTTGACCATGGAGCAATTTTTATGGTCCATTTTTGGCCAATTCTGAGTGGTTTTTCAGGTGGAACTTCTAGGAAATGATGTAATCAGTTGACCATGATTCTTTAGGGTGTGAAACAACACTTTTAGGGGTTTAAGAGCCCTTGGTTTATCGGCATATGTGATTGGGGTTGCAGTGCCCAAATATGTCTATAACAATATTTAAGCTGTTGTACAGGAAATATTTTAGTTATTGTGAAGTAAATATTCCAACAGTTGTGTAATGAATATTTCAGTTTTTGTGTAATGAATATTTTAGTAGCTATGCAAAAAATGTTTTAGCAATTGCATAAGGGAATAATTTAACACTATGCAAAGCATTATTTCAGTAGTGAGTAGTTGTAGAGAATAACTTGTTGGTGGTTTTTTGATGTAGAAATAGAAAACCAAAAATGGTTTATGGTACTAGTATGCATTATATATTAAGTGTTGGAGAGAGAAAGAGAGTATTTCCTTATTGTTATGCTACCAAACTTTCTCTGGAATTAAGCCATTATTGAACACTCTTCGAGAGAGCACATGAATTTTAGTATTCTAACCATTTGTTGCTAAATAGTACAAATCTGGTTTAGAGTGTGGGGTTTGTCTACTAGAAGGGTTTTCCTCAAGATATCTTGTTAATGTTTTTTTGATATGTTTGCAACTACTTTTAATATGAATTTTCTACACATTCTTCCCTCAAATATTTGTCTAGGAAGTGTATTTCGCACCTCAACTTCCTTTCATTTAGTATCAAACCCTAATTACCTTGAATCCAAGTTGTAAGGGAAAATGATTTTTAATCTAATATTTTTTTGAGTGGGAGCTTGTGCAAGGGGCAGCGTTATTGGAAGGAAATGGTGAGCAACTCTATAATAGAATCGGAGAAGTTTAATGACACTAAATTTGAGATTTTAAAGCTCAAGATGGAGGATCTCCTTGTAGATAGAGATCTATGGATTGCAATATCATGATCACAAACCATTAGTATGTCAGATGGAAAATGGCTGGTGTTGGAGAGAAAGGTAAGGATCCATGTCAAGAGTTTTTTGGTGAATTCAATTTTATTGAATGATTTTGAAGAAAAACTATAGATATTGTCTTGAAGGAGTTGGGGGATTTCTATCAAGCTAAATTTATGGTTAAATAAACTTTTTCTATGGAAAAATATATCCTTAAGAATGGGTTATGGTGATTATGTAGCTAAGCACTTGAATGCATTTGATACTATTGTGACCTAATTGGTCTCATTTGGAGTGAACATGGATTCATAGGATATTTGTATGACTCTTTTACGTTCTTTACTTGGTTCATGGGACAACCTGGTAATAGCCATCGGAATCACTATACAAAAATTAGTGCTTGATGAAGTTGTGGTTGCCTTACTATTAGAGGAGGTGAGGAAAAAAATTGAATCCACTAATGAGGCTTTGACCATTCATGGGATATTAAAGGATAAAGGTTACAATAGTGAAACAAGTAGATCTAACAATAGCGAAACAAGTAGATCTAAATCTCATGGGAGGCAAAAGTCTCATGTAAATTCAAATAAAAAGTACTAGAACTCTGGAGAAGTTGGGCACTTTAGAAGAGATTACAAGGAAGAAAATACAAAGAAGGAGAAATAAAAGAAGGATCTTGATAATGAGTCAAGCAAATGTTCTTAAGAATGTTATGGTAATGCCTTTAATGCAACTTTGGAAACCCATTCATGTCAGAGTGCATGTACGATTGAATCTAGATATTCCTTCCATATGAATCCTCGATGACAATGTAAACTTTGAAACGGGAACTATAAACTCAAAATGGGAACTCTATCCCAAAAACTCAAAAAAACATGAAAAATAGTACTAAAAATTAAAAGTGTGTATACTCGAATGATGTTCTTTTTAGGGTTAATTTTCAACATATTTAAAAAATGGCAGTAAAACGAATTTTTTTGTGCAAAAAACAATTGTTTTTTAGGAAAAAAACACACTAATCTTTTTGGTAGAATAACAATTTTATTTCCCAGGTATAATTTCAACATTTTTTAGTAATGACAATAAACATAAAATAATGGGATCTAAAACACATTAAAATTCCATCAGTTTTCATCCATGTTGTTAAACATATAATAACATGACACTAAAGATCGGTAAAATTCTAATTGTTTTCAACCATAACATTAAAGATAAAAAATAAAAAAATAAAAATAAAAATGGAAAATTTTCAACCATAGAATTAAAAAACTCTAAGTTTTCAACACATTTAAACCATGCCATTATAAACAAATTACATGACTAAATTAATCAAAATGTCAATACTTGTAGATTGAATGAAACATAAATTATATCTCTAAGTTATTGTTGCATTGTAGATATTCTAAACAATAAAACTAATCATAATTAAAACTTATAATCCTACAAACATAAAAATTAAGCATAACTTTATTTAACATCATATGGAAATCAAAAATTTTATTTCAAGATACGATGAAAACATTAGTTATATAAATTGTCTTAGAAAATCATTCAAAATCACTCATATTTTCTTGCACACCATCAAAATTCACATCTTTAGATGAATGACTGGATGTAGATGAAGATGTTCCATATTCTTCTCTTTCATCAACTAGTGCCCATTAGATTCCACATGCATGCCCACCATTTCAAGTTTCAAAATTCTTCTGTATCTACGACTAATTTCAGTAGACTCCCATCTCAACATTGTTTCTTCTGGTAACAACATCTTCAAAACTTTATTGTCTTGAAGCGAAGAGTTCCTCTCTTTGTTAAATTGAATTCATAAACAAGTAAGTCAACATCCTCCAATTTTAAGAGGTATATATGGCGAAGATTTATATTTGTACCCTTTCTTTTTCTCTTTCCGCCAATTTGTTTTATCAACTACCAGCTCTGGCTTGTACACACCATTGAATGGGTGTGTATTTTTGGCATACTAATGTACTTCAACACATGTAATATCTTCATTTTCTATAATGACCTTTATAACCTTAACAATCTAGAATGGATATCCATTGGGATGTCCATCTTCTAGCATTGCGATCATGCAATCCTCTTTAATATCCTGTAATGAACCCTTGTAAAGGTCTTCCAAGGCTTCATGTTGTGTACGAGATCTTCTAGAACCAATATACATTACTCTTTCTTCTACTTGTGAAGAATTAATAGTACCTTGAGATTGTTGTTGTTCAACAATTTTCCTTTCCTCATGTTCATTTGACACATTTTGTCACCAAATAAATGGAGTTTTCAAAGGTATATCTTCATTTATTGTTCTTGAAATGATATCACTTTGATTATTGAAAAAATACTCCCACCAAACTGAATCAACAATATCAAAGTATTCATATGTATATATAGTACATTTTTTAACTTATTCCAGGCAATAAAAATAATTTATATCTCTATTCTACCTGTGTTCATTATGAACTTCAGCAACTGATTGTAATAACAATATATTTGACGCAAATATTGGATGATCTGGAATTAACTTCAAAAATGCCAAACCTGATGAAGACGCCCATTTTGCAGTAGTTGAATACTTCTTGCCCCATATTAGTGTTTTCCCATCAATTTTTTTTATACGAGATTGATGTTGGAAGCTGATGTCATTAAGTTGTTCAATGCATTTCTCCTCACCATGCAATCCAAAAATAAACCTTCGCATGTCAATAGTTTCTTCCAATGCATCAAAAATAGGCTCTGGCATGTATGATTTCTTGATACATTCAATTAATTATGGCAAGCTCCCAACATCCTTCCTCCTCAATGTGACTGAAAAACAACTAAACATTTGATCAATATGGTCATGAGTGTGCCCAATAAGAAGGAAACAACCTTTACCTTCTGAAAAATTATTAAGTAAACAAGCATGTTTAGATATCCAAAAACAATCTAATTTTTGTTTTCACGACAAGTGTTGTCCAAGTATAGATACAAACTTTAGGAAGATTACCAAACCAATGAGAAATCACATCATGAATTATGGTTATTATCAAATTTGCATCATTATGAATATTTGGAGCTGTGAAGTATACCCTTGGAAACATTTTCCCATTCAAGACCTGTTGACGGTGCTAGACCTGCCAACATTTAGGGTACCACCCCGGTATGAAGTCCCAACTAGACCTCACACTGTTTGGTGTGGGAGTCCCATCCGATATGATGGCTCGATTGCCATTATCTTAAATATTTTCCTCGGCTCTTGCTTGTCAGCAGAGGAGAGTGGCATGTTTTATCTTCGAGTAGTGAGGTTCGCATGCTTGGTGATTTCTAGTGTTACTTGTGTCAATGGTTCTTTCACTGTAGAGGTAGAGGGTGGGAGTGAGTCCCAAGTCGAATGGGAGGAAGCCCCAACTCTGTTAGGAACACACAACACAACAGGATGTGCACAACTTCCGGAAGAGCAGTCCACAAGGATGCGGTAGTCACAACACACAAGGAAATATAACATGTACAACACACAACAGAGGAGTCTGCATGAGTGCGACGGTTGTTATAGCAAGTTTACGTGAAAGTTTTTTCTGATTTCTGGGGATGTTACCAAGACGGGTAGGACAATGTTAACAACTCAAACAACAAATTTTCATTAATATATATGTATTACAACAACTGAATGAGTTCAAGTGTTAAACACAGTTTAAAGCAACATGCATTACAAGTGTTCAAGATCAGTCTTACAACATTTACAATGCATGTGTGAAAACATGTTGGCATGTTAGTAGGCTTCTGAATTAACTGAAAGTTCCAAGACACACCGTTGCACCATACATTAGTAACCCTGTGGGCAGAGCGTTGGAGCCACTACTTTCTCCTCAAAAAAAATATTACAGACTCTCAAGGTTATGTGGGAGGATTCGAGGTGAAAAGTCCTTTACATGTACAAATGAGGGGGAATTTATAACCAAGGGTGAAACTGACCCTTGTGGTTGTTCGACTTCCCTCATGACTGTTTTAATTTCATGACCTTTCGAATTTAAATGACTCTTCATATGACAAGTGGGTCTCTTGGAATTCCATGTTACATTACATTGATTGACAGTATAGCCCATAGTATAGATGTGGATGGCATGACTCAAGGCAAGAATTGACATGACAATGTTGGTACATTCATGCTACTATTGGTGTGCATGTTGAGCCACAATGTTCTTGGGTGATGGATGTACTCATGGTATGTCACATCTTCACCTCCGCACGGCAAAGTACGTGGAGTCTTCGATGGTAGTTGGGTTCACTTGATGTTGCATTCACATGTTTCTCCTCGCTTTCATGTTGGCATGCTTGATAGGTTCACCCGTTTGCGAAAAGTGCAAGTTCTACCGTCCATCCATCCATGAACACATCTTGTATGTTTGCTCATCTGTACATATGTGTGTGAACACATCCTTGCATGTTCGTTCGTTCACAAGCACATCTCTTTGCATGCATTTTTTGTTCGTTCGTCGATGAACATTTCCTTTTGCATGTACTCCCTTTGTTCATCCCATCTATCATCGTGCCATATTTGCTTTTGTAACTTTATCTGTAGTCACTGATGACGAGATGACATCAAATACATAAAACTCCTAATCTACCATGATGCATGATCATTTTGGATGTAGGTGACCAGAAGAGGAGACAAGGTTGTGAGTTGCAAGTTGCGAGTTGGGATGGACGCTCTAGGCACTATTGGTGAAAACTGCACAAAAGTCACTGGGTGATGGAGATGGACAATCCGGATTGACAGTGACTATCTGCGACGTCTGGCTCAGCTAGAGGAAAAAAATGCGTAGTTTTTGAGAGGAGAAATCCAGGCTACGAGAAGGTTGGATAGAAAAAATCTGCGCAATTTTTGGAAGGAGCAGGCAGCAGGAGCTTGGCAACAGAAACTGCGCAATTCCTGGCGGGAATTGGCAGTCAGTTGCTGGGACATTGGCAGCAAAAACTACAAACTTCCTAGAGGGAATTGGAATTCAAATTATAGGGATTAACAGCAAAAATTGTGCAATTCCTGGAGGGAACTGGTAGTCAGCTACTAGGACTTGGCAGAAAAAACTGCGCAATTCCTAGAGGGAACTGGTAGTCATCTGCTAGAAGCTTCTAGCGGGGAAAGTTGTATTGAAGCTGGGAGGCTAACCTGTTGATCACCTCTGTGCAGTTTCTAAGCTGAGTAGACTGTTGGGCAACAGAGGGCTTACTCATGAAAACTGTGCATTTTTCTGGGTGAGCAGCCGATTGGCTAACCGGTGGGCTAGCTGGAAAAAATGCGCAATTTTCTGAGGGGGATAGGAACGGGCACTGGATTTCTGTCCAGCTTGTCTACACAATTTTCTCAGTCAATGGAGAGGGCAACGTCTGCAGCCTCTGCACAATTTTTTAGGGGAGTCATTCCTCGGATGACTATCGGGTCAGCCTCTAGTTTACTAGCATGAAGGTTGATAGATCTGCTTACGAGTAGTGCAGCTTGTGTTAGGTCCCTATACTACTAGTACAACCCCTTATTGTTATTACTACAACCCCCTTATTATATTGTTGTGCCCATGTAGTCCCCATGTTTTTATTATTGTGCCCCATAGAAGCTCACTATTGTTATTATTGTGCGCTTACATTATTATTGTTATGTCGGCTCTGATTATATTATGACCCCTTAGACTCCTATATATAGAAAAGAGGTTTTGTCATTTGTGTCATCCAAGAATTGTTCATTTTTGTAATGTTAATGAGGTTTCCCCCTCGAAGAGGCTTATTTTGAAGGCATTTATCTATCTTTTCTATCTTTTTGTGAGCTAGTTTCATAACATTTGGTATCAGAGCTTTGGATTCTAGGGTTTTGCCGCTCCAAACAGGACATCATGGAATTTTCGTTATAAAGTTGTCTCTGCAATGTTTCATAAGATAAACAAAAAAACCATTTGATATGAAATCGCATGAAACCTCTAGTCCAAATTTCAGATCTTGTCTCACTATATTATCAGAGATATGATCTGAGGAAGTTAGGGTTTTTGCAAGCTCTAGAATTCCATCTCAAACATGTCATCATGGAATTTTCGCTATAATTGTTTTTTCTACAAATTTTAAGACTCTGAAATTAAAACCCATTTGAGCTGAAAACGTGGTGAAGCTTGGGCCTGAATTTCATATCTTGTGTTCTTACATTTTCATAGATACAATCCAAGACATTTAGAGTTTCTGTAGGCTCCCGAATTACATCCCAAATAGGTGAACTTGGGAAAATCATCATAACTTTCTCTTTGAGCATCATATTGAAATTTCATAAGAATTTATAAAAGGAGGACAGACTGTAGTTTTCTTTAGAGGGGTTTTAGATCCTAAGGTTGAAATAATGACACGTGGCACTTCGTACAAGTTCACTCTATTGAACTAGTCTATAATCAGGTCATCATGGGAGATTTGACATAACTCTTCCTTGAAGAATCCAATAATGATCAGACTTGCGGGGTTAGAAATAAGACTCAGAGGGATACCGCAGTATGTAATTGAAAAACTTGGAGATATGAAATGATCCAGGTGAATTTTGGTGGCCACCCACCTATCCCATCTGGACCCCCACAACTGTCTCTTTCACTTTTTCAGTTTCCGTGATTGTAGCAGAATTTACTATTTTTAGCAATTTTTCAGGTCCCGAACTTCTGGAGTTGTTTTGAGGCCCTCAACGAAGTTTTTTTGGGAAATCTGGGAGCCACATGGGTCCATGGACTAATTTTGCTCTTCCCAAAGTTTTAGTTCTCAGATAGATCTTTCTAACGAGCTATTATATGCATCAAACGGTGATCGGGT
The DNA here is from genome assembly GCA_000404065.3 of Pinus taeda. NCBI lineage: Eukaryota > Viridiplantae > Streptophyta > Pinopsida > Pinales > Pinaceae > Pinus > Pinus taeda. Next base: position 135,941 of record APFE030283586.1, on the reverse strand, counting down.
GCCAAAGTTGAAGTTGATGTACCGGCTTACCCAAAACGGGGCCCATAATTTGGCGTTTCATCTTCTAAGGTTAGGTTTTGGGATGTGAAGGGTTTTCCATTGTTTCTTAACAATAAATAGGCCTTCGAGCCTCATTGTAAGACAATTCAGAGGCATGTAACCACCACATCTCTTCTCAGAGATAAGCTACCATAGCCCTAGTTGGTTTATTTCCATGATTGTTTGTAAGCATATTTCAATATTTTACATTAAGGAAATGAAGTATTATTTCTGCTGCATCTCTGTGTTTATGGTTATCTATTTAATTTGTTGCATTCTTGTTTAAATCCAGATTAGTGCTATCAGAGCGGTTTTCTTTTTCTCTGTTTTTCTTTGCATGTCCCCAATGAGGTCGGGATATAAGGAGTTAGGGCTTGAACTGGTCGAACCTTTGCAAGACTAGCCTCACAAATCCCGATGGCCTTTCATGGCGAATGAAAAGAAAGACGAGGGGGCAAGAGATCCTATCAAAATCTTGCTCGAAGAAGCCCTCGAGTGACAAAGGAACGCGATGATGGACAACTTTGCCTAGATCCTTCAGCGGCTACCCAGGGGCGACGCATCGGCTTCTAGTAGCTACTCTGGAAACGCCACACCATTTAAGGTACAAGTTAATTTTGAAATCCACATATTTGAGGGTCAAATAGACGCAGGTACTATTGATAAATGGTTAAATCTGCTAGAGGTTTATTTTTCTGTTCATGATTTTTCTAGTCGGGAAAAGATTACTTTTGCTTTTCTCAAAGCAGCCCCCCATGCCAAGGAATAGTGGGAAACCTACTGTGAGCTAAAGGATGAAAGTACAAGTTCACTATTTTCAGTCACAACTACTTGGAATTCATTCTAGGATGTCATCAAGGAGCAGTACTACCCTATCGGAAGCTATGAGGATCAATACATAAAGTGGACCATGCTGCGGTAGGGAAGGGACAAGGACGTGCTAGAGTTCACCAATATTTTCCATACCCTTCGCACAAAGTTGGGTATCAAGGATTCGAAGCAGCATTTGGTACTCAAATACTGCGGCTGCCTACACAAGTACATCCAGGATGAAATAGAATTCCTGAACATCCCCTTGCTTGGCACGACATACCAATATGCCATCAAGGTCGAACAAAATTTTAAACAGAAGAAGAGAGACTTTGGATCTGCGAATCAGAAGCAAGGGAAAGGTGCCCCCAAACCACAAAACAAAGGACAAAGCCAAGGTGGGATGGCCCGAGACAACCCGCCAAAGCTGCAAGAAAAGAACAACGCCGTGAAGCCGAAAAAGGACACAAGAAAGTGGTGTGAGTTCTATAAGAGCTCCACTCACAACACAAGTGAGTGTCGGGCCAAGCAGTCACTGGTGGCCAAGCTAAAGGTTTCAGAATCAGATGCATGTTTTGACTCTGAGTCAGAACCCGACAAGGGGAATGACAAAGGGAAGTAGATTATTGATGTGGAGCCCAATACCACCGTTGCCACCATGAAGGTACAAAAGGAGGAACCCGAAGATCCAGAGGAGGAGGATCGTCTCTTCCACTCCTAGATGTGGGTAAAGGGATCCCCGCTACAGTTCATTGTCAACAGCGGGAGCCAAAAGAACCTCATTTTGGTAGAGGTCGTGAAGCGGTTGGGCTTACCGACCACAACACATCCACAACCATACACCATCGGGTGGTTTCACCAAGGACGGGATCTTCGCGTGAGCCAACAGTGTCGCCTTCCATACAACATCAAGCCCTTCATGGATGAGGTATTGTGTGACATTGCTCCCCCCTTAAAGTCTGTGATGTATTATTAGGACAACCATACTTTTGGAAGTAACATGATATGTATGAATCAAGGCCCCGTGCTATTATTGTTACATTGGGAAATAAGTTGTACAAGATACCGGTGGTAGCACCGCCTACCGCCATCTCTTTGGTTATTGCAAAACAATGTAGTAAGCTTATTTCCAAAACTAGGAAATTTGTTTTCCTGATGATACACCCTCAAGGAAAGAATAAGACGGTGGCCATGACCTCCAGACAGGGCCCCTCCGCACAACAAATACAGATGGACAAGGTCGTGGAGGAGTATGAGGACATCTTCACCTCCCCCGTAGGGGTTCCTCTCCACTGTCAGGTCAAGCACTCCATTGATCTGACCCCAGGTGTGCCACTGCCCAATGGACCGATCTATCGGCGCTCCATCCTAGAGAATGATGAAATCAAGAGGAAGATTCAGGAGATGCTACAGAAAGGTCACATCCGTCCAATTTCATCGCCCTGTGGGAGCTTGATCGCGTTGGTACATAAGAAGGATGGGACTTAGAGACTCTGTATTGATGACCTCTTGGACCAACTGAAGGGGGAAAAATATTTTAGCAAGATCGATCTGAAGTTAGGATATCACTAGGTACTAATCGAACCCTCCAATGTGTGGAAGATTGCCTTCAAAGCCAAGGAGGGCCTTTTCGAAAGGTTAGTTATGCCTTTCAGATTGACGAATGATCCTGCAACCTTCATGAGGCTAATGGATAACATCTTACGACCATTCACCAACTCATTTGCAGTGGTATACTTGGATGACATCCTAATCTTCAACTAGAGTTGGGAAGAGCACCTCCACCACATCCGACAGGTTCTCCAAACACTGTGGAAACACAAGTTATGTGCCAATTTGAAGAAATGCACTTTTGGCATGACCCAGGTTTAGTATTTGGGATACATTATTGATGAACAAGGGGTGCATGTGGATCCAACCAAGATCCAAGTCATTCGGGATTGGCCATCTCCAACCACTATGAGAGAGCTCCACAACTTTCTAGGTCTTTCCAACTTCTACCACAGGTTTGTGTTGGGATTTTCCCATATCACTTGGCCCTTGCATCAAGTCACCAAGGGAGGAGCAAAAGCAAAATTCTTTTGGTCTGAATCTCAACAGAAGGCATTCACATAGTTGAAATATCGCCTATGCACGGCACTAGTGCTCACACTACCAGATCTGCAACAACCATTTGAGGTCAAGACAAATGCCTCTGACTATGCTATTGGGGCAGTCCTTACTCAACATGGGCATCCAGTGGCATATCATAGTGAGACACTTTTAGACACAGTATAGAAGTATCTCACTTATGACAAAGAGATGTATTCCATTGTGCAGGCCTGTCAGCAATGGAAGCATTACATTTTGGGGAAGGAAACAGTCATCCACACAGACCACCAACCCCTACAGTTCATACAGACCCAAGGAAAATTGAAGAATGATCGCCATCAGAAGTGGTCCACATACCTACAACAGTTCCATTTGAATATCAAGTATAAGAAGGGCAACACCAATAATGTTGCAGATTGCCTCAGTCGACCACCAATCATGGCATTAACCACTGTGCTCAACTCTTATGGGCATGAGACTTTTAATTGGCCACTTCTCTACAAAAGCGACCCAGAACTTGGCCACACATACCAGACACCCTTGGAGGGTTAGCATGTTCCATATTTTCACCTCCAGGATGCCCTGTTATGCCACCTGGGTCACCTTTGTGTTCCGTCAAGAGAGCGTGCCAAGATGATTTGTGAAGCACACTACAGTCGGGTTGCTGGGAATTTTGAGGTCGAGAAAATGATGGAAGTACTGTAGAAGTATTTCTATTGGTCGAATCTTTGATAGGATGTTGGGAAGTACATCAGATCATGCACTACTTGTGCCATTACCAAACCGACCATCAAGAAGCAAGGCCTCTATACCCCGCTTCCTACCCCTAGTCGACCTTGGGAATCCATCTCCATGGATTACATGTCAGGCCTTCCTTCCACTAAGCATGGAAACGACTATGTTTTTGTGGTCGTCGACAGGTTCTCGAAGATGTCCATTATGGCGGCCCGCAAGAAGAATATCATAGCAAAAATCACTGCTAAACTCTTCTTTGAACGAGTGTGGGTACACTTTGGGATCCCACAGTCTGTCATCTCGAATCGGGACAGCAGGTTCCTCAGTACATTCTGGTCCAGTCTCTGGTCGATGTTGGACACCAAACTCACTAAGTCCATAGCCTTCCATCCTCAAACTGATGGCCAGACAGAGGTTGTCAACAGGATGATTGTACACATTCTTCACATGTACAACTCAAGGCATCCACGCACATGGGATGAGAGCCTCCCCTATGTTCAACACAACTACAATGGGGCTCTTCACAGCTCGACTGGCCACAACCCTTTTCAGGTGGGCTTGGGATTCCATCCACTATGTCCCATTGATGTAGCCATGCCATTTGCAACTACTCATGTAGATTCGACTCATATCAAGTCTAAAATAGATAAGGTAAACAACTTCATTGAGCACATCCAACATATTTGCCAGCAGGTCCATGACATTCTGGAGAAATCAAATGCCAAGTACAAGCAACAACATGATCAACATTGGGTGCCACACAAGTTTCATGTGGGCGACAAAGTCTGGTTGCATTTGCAAAAGGAACGCCTTTTCATAGCCTATCGGAAACTGAGACCACTCTGATATGGTCGTTACACCATTACCAAGGCTATGGGAGACAATGCATTTGAACTTAGCATTCCCCCATTCCTTGGCCTGCACCTAGTGTTCAATGTGGACCACCTTCGGCCATACTTTCCACCATTACTAGACACATCTGACATTGTAGAACAGCTCACGCCCACAGAGTTAAATCCAGATTGCATGGAACAAGCTGCAACTGATCGGATCATGGACACACAGATCATGCACACTTGCCAATAGAATATAAAACTGTATTGAGTTTCCAAAGCAAGCCAACTCCTTCACCAGGGAAAGTGGCTCACCAGGGACCAAGTTTAGTAGAACTTTCCTCATCTCATGGAGGAACTCAATGCAATGGGGACCATTGCTTGCTAAGGGGGAAGGAATGATCCAGGTGAATGTTGGTGGCCACCCACCTATCCCATTTGAACCCCCACAACTGTCTCTTTCAGTTTTTCAATTTCTGTGATTGTAGCACAATTTACTATTTTTAGCAGTTTTTCGGGTCCTGAACTTCCAGAGCCGTTTTGAGGCCCTAAACGTTATTTTTTGGGAAATCTGGGAGCAACATGGGTCAAATAGATCTTTCTAACAAGCTATTGTATGCGTCAAATGGAGATCGGGTGCCAAAGTTACGACCTTGGGAAGTTGATGTACCAACTTACCCAAAACGAGGCCTACAATTTGGCATTTCATCTTCTAGGGTTAGGTTTTAGGATGTGAAGGGTTTTCCATTGTTTCTCAACAATAAATAGGCCTTTCAGCCTCATTGTAACGCAGTTCAGAGGCATGTAGCCACCACATCTCTTCTCAAAGATAAGCTACCATAGCCCTAGTTAGTTTATTTCCATGGTTGTTTGTAAGCATATTTTAGTATTTTACATTAATGAAATGAAGTATTATTTCCGTTGCATCTATGTGTTTATGGTTATCTCTGTAATTTGTTGCTTTCTTGTTTAAATCTAGATCATGAAATTACAGAGTTACATTGCATTCAAGATTGAGCTCCTAAAATCAAGAAAAGGTGATATAAGGAAGTTTGATGGAAAAGATCTATTAAATTGGATACTACAGATGGAGAAATATTTTGATCTACATGAGGTGAAACTGTTACAAGAGATACTTATTGCATCTTTATATTTAGAACCGAATCAATTTTTATGGTATGAAGGGATTTGTTCTCGTAAACCACTTGTCACGTGGTTAATTTTCACAGAGGAAATGATAGCACATTATGAGGATAAAAAGAGAAACATCTTCTTTAGCCAATTGATAAATCTCAAACAAAAGGGTTCAATGGCAGAGCACATTAAGGAGTTTCAAAAATTGAATACAAGGGTAAATGATATTCTGGAGAAGCAAAGGGTTGATGTCTTCATAGCGACTTTAAAGGATAAAATTCAACATGAGGTTCATCTTTGGGACCCTAATTCATTAGAGAAGGAATTCAGATTGGCAATAAAAATTGAAAGCGAAATTATGGAAACAAGGAATCCCACCACTCACGACTATAATTATGGAAGTGATTTTTCTCCTAGCCTTGCACAACCTACAAGGTTTACACCACAGCAATTGGAAGAGAAAAGAGAAAAGGATCTTTGTTCCAATTGTGATAGCAAATACACTAAAGATCATAAGTGTGCTAAGAAGAAATTATTTTACATAGATTGTGAAGAGGAGGAAGAAAAGGATCAAGAAACATCAAAAGAAGAGGATATACACTAGGAATCAATCTCGAAGAAAGAAGAAATGAATCCGACCATATCTTGTAAAGCATTGGCAAGAATTACCACTCCTAAAACTCTCAAGATAGAAGGACATATCAAGAAGAAAAATGTTCAAGAAGTGAAAGATCACATTGAGCATCAAGAAATGAATCTGACCATATCTTGTAATGCATTGGAAGAAATTACCACTCCTCAAACTCTCAAAATAGAAGGACATATCAAGAAGAAAAAGATTCAAGCAGTCAAAGATCACATTGAGCATCAACAACAAGTTCTCCAACTTTTAAAGGATAACACCACTTTGGTGCAGAATCGAATGAAACAACAGGCAGATCAACATTGCAGTGAAAGAAGTTTTGATGTAAGCGATTGGGTATTTTTATGGCTACATCTCAAGCAAGCTATTTATGATAAGGAAATGTTTGCAATACTACATGCACTTAAGAAATGGTGACCTTACCTAATGGGAAGACACTTCAAGGTAAAAATGGATCATGATAGTCATAAATACTTTTTAGAACAAAGATTATCTTTAGAAGAATTGAAAAAATGGATCACAAATATGTTGGGTTATAACTTTGAAATCATCTACAAAAAAGCGAAGCAAAATGTCGTTGCAGATGCACTCTCAAGAAAGGATGAGGATATGGAAGCATTCTTTTGTGCTATTTCTATTATCCAACCAGATTGGATAAACGAAGCAAGGGATAAATGGAAGAAGGACAAAGAAGTGTGGCCACTCATTCAAAAGTTGTAGAAGATCCCAGCTCAAACAATATTGCTAGAACTTGACGAGGAAGGAAAACTCATATTGGAACCTGGAGCAGTCACAGAAACAAGAACATGACAGCTATGAAATCAATCAATTTCAAGTATCTCATCAAGTGGAAGAACTTACCCACTGAAGATTCCACATGGGAGGACAAGAATTTTATACAGAAGCATTAAGAACTACTCAAGTGTTAAGGACAACACTTTTTGAAGGAGAGGGGCATGTTAGATTCCTATACTACTAGTGTAACCCCTTATTATTATTAGTACAACCCCCTTATTATATTGTTGTGCCCATGTAGTCCCCATATTGTTAATATTGTGCCCATGTAGTCCCCATATTGTTAATATTGTGCCCTTACATTATTATTGTTATGTTGGCTCTAATTATATTATGACCCATTAGACTCCTATATATAGAAAGGAGGTCTTGTCATTTGTATCATCCATGAATTGTTCATTTGTGTAATGTAAAGGAGGTTGCCCCTTCTAAGAGGCTTATTTTGAAGGTGTTTATCTATCTTTTCTATAATTTTGTGAGCTGGTGACATGGATTGCTTGGTGCTTCTACGTTGTTCTGGGTGACAGTCGATTGAGTCGATGGCGGGGTGAAGGTTGTTGGATGTGGAATCCCCCCCAAGACATGTTTTGGGACTTAAATACCAAGGTTTGACCAAGTCCATTGTAAGGACTCCGTGATTTGTGGGCGCAGAGTGAGAAGTCATAATAGAGCCATAGGGTTGTCTACCCTTGTTTTTGTAATGTGATGTCGGCTTGAAAGACCTACCCATGGTCCGCGGACCATGGGATTGCATAAATAAAGCGAGGCTCTAAGTGTAGAAATGATGAAGGAATAAAATAGAAGCAAGATGAGTCTAAGGGATTAAGTCAAATTGTAAAGTTGTTTCCTTGGGTTGTAGAGTAGGAGAAGGCTCTACAGCTGTGTGCGAAGAAGCCCAGTAGTCCGTAGCTGAGTGCGTAGGGCAGGTCGAGTCTGTAACTGTGGGAGGAATTAATAAAGAGAATTTTTACCATATTTCTATGTAACTTTCCTTCTTTATGTATTATTGGGTATAATTTGCAAGTTTACTATTTATTTGCTATGCAAACTTATATGAATGTGGTGTATAAATAAATATAACACAAGGCATCTATGTACGCGAAGATAGCTAACTGGTATAAGAAGGTAAGTAAGATCTTGGGTGTGATTTAGGGGAATAGTGCAAAACGCTGCTATAATAGCGCGGAAGCCCCACAGACCCTGGTTAGGGCTACGCAAAGTGGAATCTATCAGGGTGTGAACGCCAGGGAAGTGTGTGAAACAACCTATGTGCAGGGACTAGTAGTTGGACCAAAATAACCCCTCAGACATCTCAAGGGTGCGGAAACCTAGTTCCAGCACCACCCCATACTACTTTAGGTGAGACCTCAGTTTTCACTTCGCGGACTGTTACCGAAAGGGCCAGTAGTACAGGGATTTGTTTGGCTAATTAACTCCAAACCTGAGTCAGGCCCCAACTAGCCAATAAATGGTTTCGTTGCCAAGACCGGGATCTACATAGAGATGTCTGATGTCGTATCACTGGAATCCAATAAAGAAAGGAATTGAAGATTGGTTGGATAGGAAGATTCATGAGTTCATGGCACAAGAGAATAAGAATCCGTGACTATCAAAATAAGAGTGGTTAGATTGCTACTTATACACAAAGATCCACGAAATTTTCTTTGCATCTTTCCCTACCGAGCTATACGAGTGGATCGCGAAGCTAGCAGATAGCTAAGGAAGGTGCAAGCTAGACATACCTATTGTGTGGAATCCAAAATTGGTTCCCAGATTGGAAGCGCTAGAGGATACGATCGCGTGCGTTGTTGATCACTAGCTCGATCGAATTATAGGAGGATTCATTACTGAATTCGTGGTAGATACTTCAGTCAGCTACAATGAGGGAGAGTGATGCTTCCTCAAAGGACCGCAAGTTAAGTACATTAAGGCTTTGAAAACTTGGATTAAAATGCTACTATGTGAAAAGTAGTTATGCGAATAAATTGATGTTTGGGGCTATGTGAAGTGGGAGAATCTACAAAAACAAAGGTAGTGCAGAACTTGAAACTAGCCCCTTGATTTCACCTCTGCAAGGGGACGCGGAAGAGCTCACGAAGGTCTCACCAAGAATTGCGATAAATTTGATAAGGCAGAGGATTCCGCGCATACCACCCCCACCCACATCGCTGCAAGTTTCACCGTCTTCACCCCCATCTTCGCCCATACCACCTTTGTCACGACCACGAGTCAATATGGCAAGCACGATAAAGTTGCCAGTGTTCAAGGGAGTAGGAAGTGAAAATCTGGACCAGTTTTGGTTAGTGATAAAGGTTGTATGGGAAGAGTAGGGAGTCACGAATGATAATATAAATAAGCCAACGTTGGTCAGTTCTGCCACGACTGAGAGTCAATATGGCAAGCGCGATAAAGTTTCCAGTGTTCAAGGGAGTAGGGAGTGAAAATCCAGACCAGTTTTGGTTTGTGATAAAGGTTGTATGGGAAGCGCAGGGAGTCACGAATGATAATATAAAGAAGGCAACGTTGTTCAGTGATCTATAGGATTGTGTGCTAACCTGCTACATTAAGCATTCCAATGACAATCTAAATGCAGGGATCGCGGATATCCAAACTGCGCTAAACAAAGAATTTAGTAGGCCGAAGTCAAAGGTGCAGTCGATCATTGGGTTCAAGGAAATCACAATGCTACCAGGTGAGACCCCTTGGGAGTTGGATCAGAGACTGAAGTGCACAATTTGCGAAGCTAACATGACGTTGACGGACAACAACACCACAAATGGTTTGTAGCATTGTTAACGCCGCATTTAAGGAATGTGCTATCACAACAGAGGCTAACAACTCAGGCTGAGGCCTTAGAGATCATGATGAGACTGCATGAGACCTTGATACAGGATCCCAACCTAGGAGTTTAGCATATTCACGTGAAGTTGAAAAACTTGTACTTTGAGATGCAAAGTCTGAAACAAGACAAGACAACTCGCCTAAAAGTGCGCAAGGAGGTATGGTGCTTAAAGTGCGGGGGTCAGGGACATGACAAGGACCACTACTCGATGTTCATGAATTACCTCGTGAGAGGAGGACCAATTCCATTGAGATCGGAGGCACAAGCAAGACCTAGCGTAGTGCCTGCGTTGTGGTGCACAAATTGTCAAATAGGAGGAAAGCATGCTATAGATAACTACCATTTATTGCAGAAGTACACGCAGAATTCACAGCAGTTGTTCTGTAATTTATGTAGATCAGTAGGACATGATGAGCACACCTATAGAATATATGAGTTGATAATGGATCAAACTCCTACCTACAGAGTTCAAGCTAAAACGTGGCCCCTTGACCAGAACGCAAGGATGGCACAAACTGGATTTCAGGGGCGTGGACGAGGCCGAGGTGGAGGAGGACCTGGAAGAGGTTACAAAAGCTGATATGTTACAATTGTAGAGGGATAGGACATTATGCCCGTGATTGTACGAATCCAACATGACCATCATGCTTGTATTGTACATTATTTGATCATGAGACAGAGGATTGTCCCACACTATAGCGAGGTTGCAAAATAAAGGAGCACTCCAACCTCCCCCGACTCAAAACCTGTAAATGATGAGGTTTGAGCCACGTGACGAAGACCCTAATGTGAATATTGTGCTCCGAAGTGGAATTACGACAAGGGATGAAAAAGGCAAGAAACTTGAAGACAGTACTTGGTTTTGCAAGGCTCCGACGAAAGAACCAGAGTTTGAATTGGAGCACGCTAAGGAAACCTTCATGGAAGCTAGGAAGAGCTTCACTTATGCCTCCACTTCAGGAAGCAAAGACAGAACAGAGTCAGAAATGGACCCATCGATGCTCACAACGTTCCTGGAAACATGCATGAAGTTGTTGCGCAATAGCAAGGATGTAAAGGGGCTACAGGAACTCATAAATAGATGCATTGGGATCGCGCCAGGAGAACCACGTGTAGTTCGAAAGCTCAGAAAGCACACGATGAGGATAGGAAGGGAGATGAGATTGACCACATGAATTGGAGAATCTGAGATGGACCTAGGATCAGACACAAATGTTCTGCCGAAGCAAACATGGGAGCACATGGGAAGAGCTGCTGTCTAGTCAATTTAACGTCTTAAATTGCTCTACATAAATTATCAATCCGAGTATCGTAAACTGATGAAGTGTGGTGCACCATATGTGCTTAGTTAACCTTTCTCTTACTTCGTTGTTTTATAGTTTATGTTGTTTTTGGGGTTTTGTTCTTGTTGGT